>VUQI01056231.1:0-16890 GCA_015106735.1 Paratilapia polleni | reverse complement strand
CTTACATTCAAGGTCTTAAATAATCAGGCCCCATCAAATCTTAAAGACCTCATAGTACTCAAGAGAGCACTTCGCTCTCAGACTGCAGGCTTACTTGTGGTTCCTAGGGTACCTTTCAGGCCCCTCTTCTGTGAAACCAGCTCCCAGTTTGGATTCAGGAGACAGACACCCTCTCTACTTTTAAGAAGAGGCTTAAAAATTTCCTTTTTGATAAAGCTTATAGTTAGGGCTCAATCAGGTGACCCGAACCATCCCTTAGTGCATCATGGGAAGCCCCTAGCAGCCTAGACCTGTTGCAGCATAACTGAGTATTTCTTCTTCACTCACCTCTCTTCACTCTCCATGTGTTCATACACCACTTTGCATTTAATCATTAGTTATTATTAAACTCTGTCTCTCTGCCATAGTGTGTCTTTTGTCCTGTCTCCCTCTGCTCTCTTCTGTTTCTCCTCACCCCCAACCGGTCATGGCAGATGGCTGCCCCTCCCTGAGCCTGGTTCTGCCGGAGGTTTCTTCCTGTTAAAAGGGAGTTTTTCCTTTCCACCGTCGCCAAGTGCTTGCTAAAAGGGGGTCGTCTGATTGTTGGGGTTTTCTCTCTATTATTGTAGGGTCTTTACCCTACAATATAAAGTGCCTTGAGGCAACTGTTTTTGGGATTTGGCGCTATATAATTAAAACTGCATTGAACTGAAAGTCATGAAGTTGTTAGTACGTTTGTTAGATGATTTTTATCCACGGTTAACAGCTTAACTTCTTAGTGCAATGATGATGTAACTGCATTTCCAGAATCCTAATACTTCAAAGTCACTTGCCTTATCAGCCTGGGGAGTTACAGTTAATGCAGTTCTGTCATAAATCCCCCTCTGGGTAATAATGTTAGTCTGTGAAATCAGATCAAATCACCTTTCTAAACTCAGATGCTGACACAACACAAAAGGAAAACCTGTGGTGAAATGCCTTTATCTTCTATAAAAACAACATAAGAGCTGTCAGATGTGTTCATTTGCAGAATTTCTTTTGTGTCTTGACCTACTTGAGTCTTTCATTTCACCGTGCATGTTTGTTTTTGCTGCTGTATGAGAAAGCAGCAGAGGCTTATAAAGAGTTATATTGATTGTGATACAGTACATTGACTATTTTAAGGGATGTCATACATACCAGTACTCAGTTTCAGTTTGTAATTGAAATACAAATGTAGCTGGTAATGCAACCAGTCATGTGTCAAGTCTTTCTTGGTGCTTTTTACCTTCATTGCACCTCTACTGTATATGATCTCTCTCAGCTGTCCTAGAATTCCCATACCTAGGTTTACTATCTTGCCAGACCCAGAGGCCAGTTACCCCCCTTTGCCTGCCTGTCCCAATTCTCAGCAGGCATGAAGGAGCATGAGCCAGGCTGCTTGCTAGCTCCCAATGATTTTACAGCCAACCAAGACACATGTGGGTGTCAGTCATAATGAAGCAAACAAAGCCTGGATCCAGACTGTGGGGCACTGGACTTGTTTGTTGGTTGAAGGCTTTTTCCATTCTCTTTGTACCACATCCGTCTATGTCTCTGTTGTTCAGTCATGAGAAAAAAAAATAACTATGTCCCATGCAAATAGTTGACTTTTCAACATAATTTAACAACTACAGATATGATTATTTTCAATACACTGCTTAATGCATAAACATGGTAATTTATTTAACATTAATAACAATAGATTTACTATTTTTCTATGGCAAAAGTAAGTCAACCCTTGACACTTGAGATACTACTATTAACCAGTAATAACTTACTATATGTCTTTTGCACAACTCACTGCCTCTGACATGGGCTTTCTGAAATGTTTGACCACACTTTCAGATGTTTTGAGGTTTTCTGAGTCCATAGCATTCCCATGCTAATTTGCCAGTGTGCATCTATCCTAGGTTAAACAATCCTGTGTTCAACAGGAAGTAAATTAAATGAGGTTTGTGGAAGTGTTTACATTTATTGCAAATCAGATGGCTGTTTGGCCTGATGTGGGTACTTTCAGACATTGTGTGAGTGCACAGTGTTTGTTCATTCAAAATAAATGTATAATTTGAAGACTTTTTTCACATGGAATAGCATATGTAAAGGTAGTCTTCAAGCATGTGAGATGTTGGAGAAAGTGTAAAAATAGACTGGCTTAAAAATGGCACTTTGATGGAGGACAACACTGTGGATGCTGAGAACATGGGCCAAGAAAGGCGCATTTACTGGCTAATACTTTATTAAAGCAGATTCAGTTGTATGAACATTTCAACAAAAATATAAATAATTAACTGTAATGTTACTGATAAGCTGTAAATATACAGATAATAAAGCTATATACATTCACCGGCCACTTTGTTAGGTATACCTGTTCAGCTGTTTGTTAAGGCAAATATCTAATCATCCAATCACATGGCAGCAACTCAGTGCATTTAGGCATGTAGACACGGTCAAGATGACCTGCTGAAGTTCAAACTGACCATCAGAATGAGGAAGTAAGGTGATTTAAGTGACTTTGAATGTGGCATGGTTGTTGGTGCCAGACAGGCTGGTCTGAGTATTTCAGAAACTGCTGATCTGCAGGGATTTTCCCACACAACCATCTCTAGGGTTTACAGAGGACGGTCCAAAACAATATAATAAAAATATCCAGTGAGCAGAAAAGCTAGACTGCTTCGAGCTGATAGGAAGACAACAGGAACTCAAATGACCACTTGTTACAACAAAGGCATACAGAAGAGTATCTCTGAATGAACACGTCAAATCTTGAAGCTACAGCAGCAGAAGGCCACGTCGGGTGCCTCTCTTGTCAGCTGAGGCTACAATTTGTACTGGCTCACCAAAAGTGGACAATAGGAGAGTGGAACAATGTTGCCTAGTCTGATGTCTGGTCTTGTATCAACAGTTCAGGCTGGTGGAGGTGGTGTAATGGTGTGGGGGATATTTTCTTGGCACACTTTGGGCCCTTTAGTACTAATGGAGCATCGTTTAAATGCCACAGCCTACCTGAGTATTGTTGCTGACCATGTCCATCCTCTTTATGACCACAGTGTGCCCATCTTCTGATGGCTGCTTCCAGCAGGATAACACAACATGTAACAAAGCTCAAATCATCTCAAACTGGTTTCCTGAACATGACAGTGAGTTCACTGCACTCAAATGATCCCCACAGTCACCAGATCTCAATCCAATAGAGCACATTTGGGATGTGGTGGAACAGGAGATTCACATCATGGATGTGCAGCCAACAAATCTGCAGCACCTGTGTGATGCTATCATGTCAATATGGACCAAAATCTCTGAGGAATGTTTCCAGCACCTTGGTGAATCTTTGCCACCAAGAATTCAGGCAGTTCTGAAGGCAAAAGGGGGTCCAACCCAGTACTAGCAAGGTGTACCTAATAAAAGTGTCCGGTGAGTGTAGGTTTCTCAGATAAAAAGAAGGCCTACAGGAAACTTTATTAACTATTTTTGGTGAGTGTACTCTGCTCTCTAAATTAATTTGAGCCACCCAGTATTTCTCAAACACTAAACTTTCTCCGTTTTGAGACTGCACAAGGTTAACCACTACATATGACCTCACTTATTGACTTCCTCTGACTCACAAAGGGTAACAAGTCAACAAAATGCCTGCTCCTTTTCACTGTAATCTCACAGCAACAACAGCTGCTGGTCCTAAAACTAGATTACCCAGTCACATATGGCCACAACACAGCCTTGTAAACAGAATGAGCATGAACAACAAGAATGAGCCCACTGCGCCGTATCAGTCAGCAGACGTCTGCCTCCAGCTGCCAACCTCCACTTCAGGGACTGTGTGACGCAACAGGTTATATCAGAAAGCTTGTTTCCCTGGGTGACAGTAGCAGAATTAGTCAGCTGCTATATATTAGCTAGTGGTGTCACCATAAAAATGTACATCATTCCTCTTTATTGTCCAAGGATAAACTCAACAATGCCTAATCTCTATTGACAAGAAGGCCTTGTCATGTTTTCAGGGGTGCCAAAGGTAAAGAGTAGGTCCAAGCCTATCAGCCCTCACTCCTGAGTTACAAAAATAACCAATGACAGTGTCTATTTCATCCCGCCGGTCTGTCTTGCCCTGCCACTCGACACCCACTGGATATTCCAATGTGAGCAAGCTAGCTGGGTCCTCTGTTGCTGCTCAGTTTGGCCACACCGACTTGTGCGTCTATTTTGGTATCATTTGAGTTCACTATCAGAAGCCCAGCCACACCAGTGCATTCGAACATGGATCTGAGGGCTTGACTCACTTTGGTGAGTTTTCTTTGTTTCTTCCTCTTCAACAGAAAAAGTCTGTTGAGCGTGATCGACTGCATTTAACTGTAACGTGTCCTCGACAGGTGGTACCACACTGGATTCTTGGATTCTACACTGAGGACTTGGTTTTATATGCAAGCCTCGAACTCAGCATGAAAGACCCATCACCAAGGTGAGGGAGCAGTGTGATTTAATGGATGTTTATAAAGACATGTCCCTTAAAACTTTTTTTTTTTAAAGTTTTGTGCTAAACATTAACGTCCAAAAAGGCTGGAAGAACATACATTAGTTTTCTTACTGTGAAATAATCATGCACACATGTACTTTCACATCATACACACTAATATTTCTGCATCAGTGAGAAAAACTAAAATTATGCTCGAGTGGTTTTTGCCTTTATACAGTACAGTTAACTTGGCTAACTCATTCCTTGGGTATAAATACACAGGCAGATGCTGGGAAAGTACCGTGGTGCTAACTGATCTCGGGGTATAAGAGCTGGAAGATGGTTGGCAAGTGAAGTGTCCTGGAAAGCCAAAGTGTTCTGTAAGCCAGGCTTAAGATACAGTAAAATGACACAGTTTAGGCAATTCAATCTCTTAGGATCTAATAATAAAATAATAGTAAATAAGACAATAGTAGTTCCTCTATGGTCTGTTGTTGTACCTATCTATACCTATTCCTGAAAATTGTTCTTGAAAGTGAACATGAATGCTTCTTGACAGCTGGCATTACTTTGCAGTTATTCCATTTTAACGTACTAAACACATCTATAATTCATGAAATGCGTATGTTTTATATTTGTCTCAGTCAAACTTCTTCTATGGAAAGTAATGTTTGTGTGAATAGTTGAAGACTTGAGTTATATGTCAGTGGCTATGCTCCCAGGTCAGACCATATAAATAGGTTAATGAGCTATTCTAAAACCTCACCCAGATAGCTAAAGGAAGCTACAGTAGAGCAGCTGCTGCTGATCTGTGACTGTGGCTGATGATTTACTTCCATTTCCTGCGCTCTTTGCTTTAAATTTGTGACAATATTGCCATGCACCCATCTAAGGCTTAGCAGAAAATGTGTCTAGACAATAACTTAGCAAATGTATTACATTTTAAATGTACAATCTTCTTTTGAAAAAGAAAAAAAAAAGTATATTGCATGTGAAGGATTTCATTGGTATTTCATTTGAATTTAATGGAAATGTCCATACTTTTTCTATAAGTGAGGCAGCATTTGTTTTCATCCCCACTAACAGTCTTGGTGCTCACAGCTTAAGGCATCATATGCTGCTTAAAATAGCCTAGTGCATGGTATGAAGTGTTTGTCTATTGCCTGCATAGTGACAGCATGGCTGAAGCCAGCACATGTTGTGTACATAAAGGTCATCAGTCCAACTCCAGAGTTCAAAGCCATTTCAAGCAATCATGTCAATCAAACAACAGTTTTTGGATTCTTGACTTGCACAGATGCTAATATGATAACTGCTCACACTGTGTGATGAGGTAAAGTGGTTTAGATCAGAATATTTAAACACTGACACTGATTTCACTGGCTTGTTTTTTAGGAAATTTACGTAACCCACCACTTTCCTGATGTCAGCCTGAGCTGGAAGGAATCGGGATCTACAGAGGAGAAGCAGCCATAGAGGAGGGCAAGGCTGGTGATGACACAAAGACAGTTGCTGAAATCATGAGCTGTGTGGAAAAGAGACACATGAGCCATCGGGCAGGGAGCATGCTCCACCATCGCTTCCCCAACAGCTTCACGGACTTGTTCATGGATGAGACCGATCGGGAGGTCAGCACTCTCACCGATCGAGCTTTCCGGAGTCTCTGCGTTGGAGACGACGCAGTTTACAGTGATGAGTTCTTGTGTGGATACTCGCCTTTCAGCTGCCACAAACCTTTAGCAGGGGAACCACTTAAAAAGACTCATAATAAAGAATCTAAAAAACAAGGGCAGAGCAAAAATGACAAAAATTACACTCAGCCGTGGAAACAGCATCAGCAGAAGCATATGTCCCACATGTCATCTTTCCTCAAAGCATTAAGCGCCACAGAAGAAAGCTGCAAGGGGATGCTGATCAAAAATGGAAGCATGACAGATTCTAATGGGGAGTCGTGGGATAAAACAGCACTTCGCAGCATTCAAAGAGAGCTATCAGAATTCTCCGATTATCACACCGGTCTCATAGATCAACATTACAAGAACCCTCTTCAACATCAGCCTGGTGATGGTTCATCCAACAGAACAGGCAAAGATGTTGGTCTTCCTACAGGAAAATCCAAAAGGATTAAAAATGGGAAGTCTACTGTCAAATTAAGAAAGCTTAACATCAAAAACTTTTTCCTCCACAGTGAGTTTAGTCCTTTTCAGACATGGACAGATTTTAACAGGTACCCCTTTGGCCAAGAGGACACAGTTACCTCTGTTCTTCCCATAGATAATATCCCTAAAGTGTACGAGTTGCCGCTTTATAAGGAGCTAACCGAGGCACACAGAAAAGAAACTCTGCATGCAGAGAAGCCTCCGTCATGTCAGAAAGAAGCAGCTGAGAATCGTCTTCCGACTGCTCCTAAGCCCATCCCTCCCCCGCAACCACCAAAGGTCCTGCCAAAGCCCTCAGCTGTACCAGCTGAGAAGAGGTGCTCATCGGATGGAGGGGATGGGACTGCTGCCCCCTGGAGGCGCAACAGGTCCAGAGCAAAAAGCGCTGTTCCAGTCAATCAGCCTGGGATACCGCCTCAAGACAACAATTCAAAAACAGTGGATGAAGATCTTTTGTTGGTCAAAAAGGAAGCTATAGCTGTGGAAATCAAAGCAGTTGAGGAAATCAGCTCTGTGGCTTCTACTCCATTCAGCATCTGCCAGCTAATGACTCCCCTCATTCCCTCCAGACAACCAACAGAAACATCAGAAATCCTCCAAGCAGTCCTCTCGCCCTCTGCATTTGACCTTCCTCTCAGGCCACACTCTGAGGCCAAAATGACTCCCGAGCTTCCACTTAAGCGGGACAGCTACAAATCACTTGCCTCCAGCATCCTCTTCAACCTCAAAGACAACAGGAAAAGGGTGAAGAGCCGTTACAGTCCCCCTAAATTCAAAACTCTAGAGCTGCCTGAAGGTGGCACCGAAACGCCACAATCGGATAATTTGAAACATCCACGAGCTGGTTCTGAAGGCAATGCATCTGACTTAAGCACACCTGCCATGATGAATGATGGACTGACAGTTTGCAGTCCTATTTTGGAACCCAGCGGATCCCCAACTATTGTTCTTATAAAGGATAAATCTGACAGGCCTCTGTCAGATGATTATTTGTTGTCAAATCTACTGCAAACCAAACAGGAGGCTGGAGGTGACATCAGTCTTGGGGAAGAAAACCCTATACCCCCCTTTATACATTCAAAAAAGAACAAGAGCCCAATGGCAAAAAAGCAAAACTACCCTTCTCTGAATCTGTACAAGAAAGTCAGCCCTGTTGACAGTGATATGAAATACCTTCAAGTCCCTCTGAGCACGCCTCCACATATAGATGCACCAGCTGAGACAAGTAAAGTCTCGCCACTCATGCTAAACAAAGAGCTTTCTCCTAAGGCACCGCCAGCAACCACAGGGCTTTCACCAAATACTTCAAATGTCATCAAAGACCGTTCACCCATAATTTCACCCCACACTCTTGAGAATGAGGGTCTATCATCAGTAGGGAAAAGGCCCCCAAATGTGCCAGAGAAAGCAAAACGGCCAGTGAAAGACACAAAGGATAAAGACTTCGGAGTGCACCAGACTTCTAAGGAAAAAGAGGCTGCTGGCCAAATCCTAAGTACAGTGGATGTGATCAGAGCAGCAAAGGAAGCAATTAATGCAGCCAAAAATAAAGCTCTCTCAGCAGCTCATTCAGATAGCATCAACAAGCCCATGGCAGACAGAGAGGAACTACGGCAGAAAGAAATGGATGAGAAAGTTTCACACGGCAAGTTAGGCAGCAAGAAGGAGAGTTCGGTACAAGAAAACAATGTTTTATCTCAAAATAGAAATGAAGTGAATAATGGAATGCAAGCTGGCAAAAATAGTAATGTTAAGAAAGAACTTCCACCTGTTCCAGTAAGAAATTTTGCTAAATCTGATATTAAACTTGACAAACAGCAAACACGCAATGATGAATCAGAGGATGCAAAACTAGATTTACCACCAGAAGAAAACGATTCTGTCCAAAAGCAAGGCAAGCTTAAATATATATTCTCAGCCAGACAGAACAACTACATAAAATATCAGAGATTTGCAGTGACAGATGATGAACAAGTAGAGGAGCGTGAAGAAGGCAATCCGAATGTGAACGCCAAAATGGAGCTGGATGACGAGGTGACGTCACAGAGAGAAATGAAAGATAGCGAGCACATAATTAACGATTTGCATGCTTTGAAAGAGCTGGAGAGAGTGAGGCTTGGCAGTCGGATTCCCGAGAATGCCAAGAACAAACAAGGGGTTATTAACATAGATGAGGAGACAAAGGCTAAAAATGATCTGATCTCGAAGGAGCTTCGGAATATAAAGAGAGGCATGCTGTCGATGAGAGGCAACACGTCGGCTAAGAGAGAAATATTTGCAAAGAAAGAGAAGGAGCAGAACAAGCAGGAGGCTTTCACAAAGTTAGATGCTAATGTCTTAGTAAACAAAGCACTCCTAAATGACAATTATGACAAAGCCAAAATGGCACTTGAAGAAATCATCTCAGAAAGGGAGAAGAGGAAGAATAAACTAACAGAAACTGATGAAAATCCACAGTTAGACGAGAACGTTTGTAATGAAAGCTATACAACAAGGGTACAGCAGTGTAAAAACTCTGTTAGAGAAGCTCTGACAGAAGGGAGAGAAAAACAAATTGACAGCACGTCTACACTTAAAGAAAAAGAAATAAAAGAGAGATTAGGTCATCTGAGAGACCACAGTCACCTGAGACAGATTTTGTCACTAACTGAACCTAGACTTGGTGAGACACACAGGTCAGGTGGTAGGGTAGCACTACCTGGCTTGAGCAAGACTATTAATGAGTTAAACACGCTCCTAAAAACTACAGCTAAATACGTGAATGATAAATTTACTGATAATAGTAGCCATGATAATTCAGAGGATAATTTGAGACAAATAGAAAGACAGGTGTCTGAAGAGAGTGGAGATTACCTGATGAATGAATCTGTAGCCAAAATGGTAGATGCTCCTCCTGTTCCTCCTAGGATTAAAAGAGGAGGTAATAGGAGAGCTGGTAGCATCACTGATGAGAAAGAGGCAGTCGATGAAAATCTCCATAACAAAGATGGGAAATATGAAAATCCTGAGGTACACCTAAATGTAATGGGAAAAGAGGTAGATGGTGAAGATGCTGTGCCCAGTCAAAGAAAAACTGGCTCCTATAAAGAGAGGTGGGATCTGGAAGAAAATGCAATATCCCCAGAGTTTAGAGCGAGTGAAAGTAAGGCAAATAACTTACAGATAAATATGAGCCCCACAAGGGGTGCAAGATCTGAAAACAACAATGCTAAGGCACTTGAAACATGCAAGACAAAGCGAAAGGCCCCATTAAAACCAGACCATTTAATCACGGCTGACGGCACTGTAACTAAGAATCTAGTAATAGAAGAACAACACAACAAATTAAGTCAAGCCATTCAGGATGAAAATGTGGATGCAGAAGCTCTCAGTGAAATCCCAAGAAACATAATATCACCCTTACTTCTGGTAAATGGTATTAGCGTAACTCAGAGCCCACCTGATCAAGCCAGCTTGTCCTCGAAATCCTCGTACTTCTCTGTGGAGAGTGCACTACACAACTTTGAAAACGTAATTGGGGAGGTAGAGGAAGATGACGAGGCAGTGGAGAATGCTTCACGAAACACAAGACGCGATTCGGACAGGGCAGAAGTGGAATATTATTCTTTAAGTGATCATGAAAGCGAGCCAGAGGCTATAAAGCGACCCATAAAGTCTCCTCAACAAGAGCTAGAAGTATGCAAGGACGGCAAGGACAGAGAAAGTGCCACTACGGATGAAAGATTAACTCATGATGAAAATAATTCAACAACACTGTCACCTGTTAATACTTTCTCACCAACCTTGGGGATTCCTTCCTTGTTTAAAGTGAAAGACAACACTTTTAGTAACAAATTTAGAAAGACTATACAACCCTGGTCACCAAGAGGGAGTCTGAGTGGTTCAGAGAGGGGAGAAGATGAGCTACACCACGTAAAGGAATGCCAGGAGCTTACACTGGCTAATGAAACTTCCACCAGTGGTAGCACCTTAATTCCAACAGAAATCCTTAAACCTGAAGAGATTTCATCAAACCAATCACCACCCCAGCTGGTCTCACCTTATAATCTCCAAAATGAAAGCCTACAGAAACCTCAGTCTGGAAGGTTCCTCACTGTCCCACAGGAGGAAGACAGATGTTCTGGGATAAGTCCCTCATCTGAAGGCGTGGAGAGCCTAACAACCAGCATGGCTGACACAGCTGATGAGACGACATTGAACGCTGGAGGGCCAGCAGCACGTGATGTAACAAAGGCTTTCAGCGAGCATTCGGGGTCCACCTGCAGCGGTAATGAAAGCCAAATGGGTCTGCTGAAGCCACCGGCTGTCTTACCTAAATCGGAAAAGGCAGTTCTAAAAGCGATGAAGCTGACAAATAGAAGAATGAAGAAAGAGGAGGCGCAGAAGTCATCCCCCAGGTTGTCTCAGAGCAGCAGCAAACACAAAGCAGAAAGACACAAGACTGATAAATCTGAGCACAAAAGCACCATTGGTAATAAAAACGGCAGGGGTAGTGAGAAAAAACACAGAGGAAAAACTGAGGATGATCACAGTGAAAGCCACCGTAGTAAAAACAGCAACAGCCAGAGTGAGCAACTACTGAACAACAATGAAAACCACAACAACACTGAAATCAACCACAAGACTCTGAGACAGAACCACGAATCACTGGAAAGCAATAACCCGAGAAGAAAAGCCCCACCCAGTGTGGCATCAGAAAGACAAGGCCGCGGTGGCAGCAGACACATTCAAGATAAGTCAGAGCAAAGACATTGCAGCAGCGATAGGGTCATCAGTAACGTGCCTGTGTATAAAGCTCTCGTTAGTGAGAAACAAGTGTCAGCCAGGCCTCTGCACCGAACACAAAGCATCGACCGGTATTTAGGAGACAAAGCAGAGCGCAGGCTCAGTGCTGATATGTCGGTCAACGAGAAGCTTGATCCCAGAACCCAGCGCATTGAGAAATCTATCATGGATGAGCTTCAGCAGAGGGGCCGAGCCAGAGACAAGGCTAGCAGAGACAACCCATTGAGACGGAGTCACAGTATTGATGCGTATGCCACTGAAATAGCTCACCCTTCATCCCTGTCCCGCCAGTCAAGCCACACCAGCCAGCTTTCTCGACAGTCTAGCATTGAGCATGCTATTGTTACGCAGTCCTTTCCCATGACCCAACGTAAGCTCCTCCAGGATCCAGACTCAGGGCAGTACTTCTTTGTAGACATGCCTGTACAAGTCAAGACGAAAACCTTCCTTGATCCAGAAACAGGAAGCTATGTGCAGCTGCCAGTCCAGCCACCAGATGGTGCTGTTCCTAAGGCATCCCCTATGGAGGTCTTGAGCCCTCCTTTGGTTGTTTACCATGGCTTTGTCCCAGTGCCTTTGTCACCTATGGTTCGAAAAGCTACCGTTCAAGTGCCTCACATGGAACCCGAAGACCTTGAGCAGGAAAACACAGCAAGGTCAAAGCAAATGTACTGTAAAGATGCACATCCATATTTGGAGCCTATCTATGGTCAGATTGAACACATGTTAGGGGAATTCATAGGCACTGAGGAGCTGGACTGTCCTAGTTGATAAGCCAGGAGGTTTGAAGGGAATGCTGTTTTGTATCACAGAATTGTGGTGTTTGTTGCATTCCAAAAGTTTTTTTTTTTTTAATGCTTTTATCATGGTAAAACTCTTCTCCAACCAACTTTACCTTCTTATATTTAACTTAGTGGTTTCCTACATTTTCCAGAAGGATTGTACAAAAGCAACAACACTTCAATGATGGATTTCTCCCTGTCTGATTGTTGAACACTGGTACAAAACAGCAATTCCAGAAAGAAGTCCTTGATCTTGTAAATATATTCTGTTGTTATTGGCACGTTTGGCCTGTTACAGACAGAATGAGGCAAAATGCACCAAGAATTTCTTCCCAGAAATGCAAAGTTCATTGCCAATACATCTTTCAGGGCTGACTTTTGCTTGAGGTGTTTTCTCAGTTCAGATCTTTGGCTGTGGTTTGCTTTACTTGCAGTTTTCAGGAGACACAGAAGCTGTGGTGGCTTTGTAAAGTTACTGATGCCACTAATGGGTTTGTGAAAAGAGAATGACTTTGAGTATAAACTGACAAAAGATGTTGAATGTGTTTATTTAAATGCGGTTTGAAGGATTTGTGTAAGATAAGGTACAATTTTGGAGAAAAAAGGACATGGACGACCCATGTACATAATGTATTTAAGTGTAAACAGAGAGGGTGAGCTTCACTGTAAAATGTTTATTTATTGTAAATGCTGACAGTTTGTTATATATTACAGTTGTACTGGGTCTCCCCAACTGTCCAGATATTGTAGCATTTGTTTTGCTATCTGCAAGGTTTGTCATCTTGAGATTTCCTTTTTCACAAGACATATACAGTCATTTATCATTAGATATACTTGAACCAAATTTCATTGATTTTTAACTAATTATCTCCATATTTGAAAACTTTGAAAATATTTTGCATGTTAAAGTCCAAATTGCACCTTTTGGTTGTATTTTCATTTACACTGTCTAACAGCTTCAACTGGTATTATTGTAATTAAATGTTTTGTATGCAGAGGACATGAAGGAGAATTTGTTTTGCAAGTTTGTAGAATCAAGCAGGGCTGTCTTGTGTCTGTGATCCATTCCAATAAAAGAAAACAGCTGTTGCTATGGGGTTTTTTTTTTTTTATTAGACTGTTATTAGTTTCACTGCAGTGCCATTCTTCATCTAAAAAAAGAAGGTCTAAAGGTACTTTTTGTAATTACCCTCTACAAAATTGAACTAAAACTTTCACCAACAGGGGGTGTGTTGAGAGGTTTTCAGATGTGTGCTGCTATTTAATTTTTATTTCTTTATGGCTCTGTCCCCATTTCCTCAAGACGTGAAGCCTTTTCCCAGGCTGCTGTTGTAAATAACAATGTGTACTTTTGCCTGGTTAAATAAAGGTTACACTGACATGCTGCACCATCTTGTGGCACAACGTGGTATTACATAAAAGTACAGCCCCAACCCTAGTTCACCATCTTCTTCTCTTCACAATGCATACATGTTTTGGACACAGTACAGTCATAGCAGCTGTCTCTTTACATTGTGTTGATAGCTTTAGTTAATTTTGGGACGTTTAAAACAATTTCTAAAACACCAGAATTTACAAAAAGTACCTTTAAACAAGTTATATTTAAAACTACTGCAGTTGTCTTTACAACTTACAACTGTTATGATTATGTTGCTCTCAGAAAGCGAAGAAACCCACCATGTTCACAAATTTCTATTTCCACTGGTTTATTAAGTACTGCAAACAAAAATTTGATTTTTTTTTTTTTGGCTCTACTGTTGCAGAGCATATTTGTAGTTTACAGCTTCACCTCTATTCTGCCACCTGGCTGGCAAAACTCTTGATTAAACAAGGCAAAGACATCAATGAACAAGAAAGTTTCTGGGCACTTGTATGCTGCTTTTATTTCCTCATCTGCCCTACTACAATACAATAAGATCTTGAAAACGCAGGGTCAGGTCTTTTAATTTTCCCAATTCATTCAGCATAGCTTCCTGCCTGCCTTTAATAAAACACAAACATGCATCATTGTTTCCAACGTATGTTACAGAATTAGGTTGTAAAATCTCAAATATTGCTTTTTTTTGGATTGAGATCAACATCCAGAGTTTTTTTTTTTTGTTTGTTTTGTTTTTGTTTTGTTTTTTTTACATCACAATTCTTTTTTTATTTTTTTTTAATTTTTGCATTTGTGTTTTGAAAAAAAAGTAAAAACAATATTCACACTGATTCATTACTCAATCCGTATCCCTTTGTTGGAAGTTAAGCAAAACACTGACATGTAGCCCTACAGTTCTTAACAAAACGTTCAACTGTCCTCTGATTCCTATGGAGCCCCTGGGGACAGGGCAGGAAACAGAAATTTAGGTAAGCACCCACAGGAACAGATGAAGAAACCTGGTGCATGGAGTGATAAACGTGCCGATTTATCCAAATAAGCTGCAGAAATTACTGAATAACAAAAGGTCTGCACTAACTTACATTGGCTACTTTACAGATGCTGGAGTACTACCTTGTTGTTTAAAAGTAAAGAAAGCATTGTTTCGTTTGACCAATGTGATTATGAACTGAAAAACACTGAATACTTGAAGACGTCACTTAATAGTTAGGGGCATTTTTCAGCATTTTAATATAGGCCAAAATAAATGAAGATCAATCAGTAAAGAAAGTATATGTAAGATATAATAAGAGTTAACGCCAGATAAAAAGTAATTATTCATGGGACAGACCATATGGGCTGACTCATTACCATGGATATATCAGTGTTACAGAAACATTCAAATCACACTCCTTCAGGAGAACCTGAAGTGAGCCCTTGGGGCACAATATAAACAATATAAAAATCACAATATAAAAAAATGCAGAACAACAACTAAAGATCGTTAAAATGGCACGATGTTGACTGTATTATTGGCATCTATTTTGAGTCTATTTTGGAATCTTGATTCTTGGACTACACTATCCAAAGGATTAGTGATTAATAGTTATGGAATTGTTATTTTACTTATTCAACCGAATACCGACAAAAATACAGAAACCTTCCTAACCCTTATCGCTCCATGCCCCAGTGTTAAGGAATGCAGGAGAGACACAGGCAGTTAATGACAACCACAGCTTAACGCCATCATGTCGTCATACTGCTTCAAAACTACGTTCTCCTCATCGTCAAAATATAACAGACTCATCGACTGGAGTGTGTCGGGCACGCAGCAGGGCGCTTCCACTTCATTGCTAGTAACCTTGAGCGCGTGCATGATGGAGCGCACCGTGGCGTGGTTCGTCGCTCTGACGCCCACCCCCAGCGGGAATGGGCAGGAGCCCGTGCAGTGGTAGGCGTTGTATCCACGTGGAGAGATGATCCAGCCCGACCAGCCGATCTCTTCAAAGTCGACAAAGAGGGAAATGCGCTGGCATTGCTGGGAGGTGTCGAGGGGCATGATGCCTGAAGATGCACGTGGCCTCCTGCTACGGTGGTCACGGTGCTCAGGTGGAGCCGGTTCGAGTTGGGTTTGCCCTGTGATAAGAGTGGATTAGAATGCCATCACATTTTTTTTAAAGCATTTTCATGTAAGAAACGAATAATTTGTTTAATACAAAAATATCAACTTTTAAAACCAGGCTACCAAAACTCAAACGCCTTAAAGCTGCAGCAGGCAGAAATGTAGAAAAGGAAAACGATGGTTTGTGGACTGTTTCGAAGCCTTGAGGTCAGTATGATGGCTACCAGCATCTTGGTTTATTAGAGCCAGAAGTGATCTGATTTATGTCAGGATTATCAGCTGATGCTTGCTTGGTTTGCAAGGCGCAACCTTAAACTGCATGTGTATCGTTTAGACTCAGACACCTGCTTATTACTGTTAATATTTAAAATGATGCTAGAATTTTACTCACTGAAGGAAAAAATACTTATCAACTGCATAGCAAGCCATATTATTTGCCACATACTGTGCTCCACAAGGTATGATCATCACAAGGTCAGGCTCAGTGAGCAGACTGTAGTACTCAAAGTTTTAATGCAAATTAAATGGGTGAGTTTTATGAAAATTAACTGCTTGTGCAGTTGTCACAAAGGAGGAAATAAGCTGTAGAGAGCCAAACTATTTTTGTGCCAGGGTGTAAAACATGCCACTTGAGGGAGCCACCCTCAAGTGGCAATTCAAAGAACTGCACAGTGAACACACTGGATTTATTTTTCTGCCCCACAAGAGAGCATAAGAATATGTAGGTACCTGGCATGACTAAAAATAACACCGCCCTGCATAAAAAAAATAAAATAAAATTTCTGCTGTTTTCCAGAAAATAGTTGATATTACATAGTTCAATTATGCTGAGTTCAAAAATACCAATAAAAATATTCAGTCACTTACAGTTTTGTCACAAAATGTGAATCCCTTTTTTTCCCACATATGCTCCATTTGTGCTCATTGTATTTCAGCTTCTCCAACACAGTTTGCATATTTTCATAGGTTTCTTTTAACTGGACAGAATGACCAATTGGCATGGATGCAAAGTAATTGTCATTATGCAGTAGGACACATTTTAGGCTGGCTTTGAGCTGTCAGTGAACAGCCTCCACTCATCTGCATCGTACTCACGACCCATTGCACCCAAAAGACCTTCAACATCAACATAATAGACAAAGTCATCATCCATTTCAAAGAATGGAATAAGATCCTTCTCACAATGCCTATACAAAGAAAATTTGGTTCCTGGAGCCAGGAGGTTTTTCTCACTGAGGATA
>VUQI01056230.1:37856-50703 GCA_015106735.1 Paratilapia polleni | reverse complement strand
CTGGTGCTAATCATTAGTTATTATTAACTCTGTCTCTCTCCCATAGGTGTGCCTTTTTTGTCCTGTCTCCCTCTGCTCTCTTCTGTTTCCCCTCATCCCCAACCGGTCGCGGCAGATGGCTGCCCCTCCCTGAGCCTGGTTCTGCCGGAGGTTTCTTCCTGTTAAAAGGGAGTTTTTCCTTCCCACTGTTGCCAAGTGCTTGCTCATAGGGGGTCGTCTGATTGTTGGGGTTTTCTGTCTTTTCTGTCTAATATTGTAGGGTCTTTACCGTAAAATATAAAGCGCCTTGAGGCGACTGTTGTTGTGATTTGGCGCTGTACAAATAAAATTGAATTGAATTGAATTGAACAAATCTCACTTTTTGGCGGAGGAACCACCGTGAGTGTTGCTTGGTGGTTTGAAGATGGTTTGAAGATGCAGCTTGTTGAGTCTGTGCTCCATGACATTCCTGGAGAAATTGCAGCTTCTGCTGCTTACACTGTGTTCTCAAGTTCAAGACACCAAAGTAGTACTGGCTGCGTGTTGGCCTGATCGATTCTCTTGAAAGCCAATGGCTCGTTGGTCTAGGGGTATGATTCTCGCTTTGGGTGCGAGAGGTCCCGGGTTCAAATCCCGGACGAGCCCAACGTTTAATCACTTTACTCAAAGTTGCAGTTGAGTCCCTTACCGATGTTTCCGATAAAAGTAACTCCAAAAGCAAATCTCACCTTTCAAGCAAATGAAAGAACATGAATCGAGAGCTGAGAAGATTTGTGTGTAAACTCTCACATCGGTGTGTCTTCTGAAGAATACACAGCTGACAGTAGGAACATGCATTCATTGCTGTAATAAGATGATTCAAATGCATTTGTTTCCAGCACAAAATCATTTTCATTTGTACACTTTGCTTTACTTGATACATGAGTTACATGTTTGCAGAACGGACTGACGGACTTGTGCTTTTTCACCACTGCCTTTTGTTAATGTCATAGTAAGTTTCAAATTAATAGTCACATGTTACAGTTATAGAGTGTAACGGTCTACTGTAATGGATGCTGTGCATCAACATTTTAACATGCCCTTTAGGCCAAGACACTACAGAAAAATAACTGCATTATTACATTAAATATGTGCAGAAATCTGTGTAAATCTCAAGAACTGTATTTTGAAAATTGGTGAAAACAATCTAATCCCTAAACAGGCCTAAACAGCTGTTGAATAGTTCAAGATCATCTGATGTCACTTCTACATCCACCTTTGGAGAGGTAAGACCACCCCAGAAGTGTTCTTACTTACTATTAGAATGTGTAAAATTGAATAGCACAGGAGCTTCGAGCAAGTTGAAGATATAATTTTTGCACCAACAGAGGGCGCTGTTGGACTAGTTTGAGTTTTGAGCCCAAAGTGCCACATCACAGTTCAACATCAAGTCTTTATAGCAAAGAATTCCAGATGTGCATGACTGCTGTCAGTGGCTCGTTGGTCTAGGGGTATGATTCTCGCTTAGGGTGCGAGAGGTCCCGCCTTACTGAAGCATCCCCAGATCATCACCGATCCTCCACCAAATTTCACAGTGGGTGCGAGACATTGTGGCTTGTAGGCCTCTCCAGGTCTCCGTCTAACCATTAGACGACCAGGTGTTAGACAAAGCTGGAAATTAGACTCATCAGAGAAGATGACTTTACTCCAGTCCGCTATGATCCAATCCTTATGGTCTTTTGCAAACTTCAGCCTGGCATTATTACATTAAATATGTGCAGAAATCTGTGTAAATCTCAAGAACTGTATTTTGAAAATTGGTGAAAACAATCTAATCCCTAAACAGGCCTAAACAGCTGTTGAATAGTTCAAGATCATCTGATGTCACTTCTACATCCACCTTTGGAGAGTGGAAATTCCAAATATTTGTATTTGGAATTTGGGAGTTATGTTGTCAGTAGTTTATAGAATAAAACAAAAATGTTCATTTTACTCAAACATATACCTATGAATAGCAAAATCAGAAAAACTGATAATTTTGGGCACTTTTAATAAAATAAGTAACTACTAAATGTGCCATCAATTAAAAACAGCAAAAAGACCTACAACTGGAGATTCTTAGGCCTATAACACCCCCGTCCTGATGAACATAATCAGCCTTCTGGGAAATGACCACACATGCTCCAACGCAACATGTGGCTCGTTGGTCTAGGGGTATGATTCTCGCTTTGGGTGCGAGAGGTCCCGGGTTCAAATCCCGGACGAGCCCAAACTTTTAATCACTCGACTTAAAGTTGCAGATGTGTCCCTTACTGATGTTAGATGCACTACAAAAGTAAGTCCGAAAAGCAAATCTCACCTTTCACGCGAATACGTACTTTACAATTGAGGGCTGAGAAGGTTTGCGAGTAAACTCTCGCGTGATCAACGAGAGTCTTCTGAAGAATACAAAGCTGACAGTAGGAACAAAATGCTTTGCTGCATGTCATTGCTGTAATAAGATCATTCAAATGCATTTGTTTCCAACACAAAATCATTTTCATTTGTACACTTTGCGTTACTTGGTACATGAGTTACATGTTTGCAGAACGGACTGACAGGTTCCCCTTGTAGTACAAAAAGTGCTGTTTTGATTGAAGGTTTGATGCTGGTTCTTGTTTTTCACTTGTTCAACATTTTAACATGTCCTTTAGGCCAAGACACTACAGAAAAATAGCTTGTAGCAAACAGATAAAAGTTCCTTAGTCATTTACTTACATTAAGACAGTAACTTTCTGTTTTCTGAAATGTGATGTTTAAATATGTAAATTCTGCATTATTACATTAAATATATGCAGAAATCTGTGTAATTCCCAACATTTAATCTTTCGGGTCAAAGTTGGAATGTACTGTGTCTCACACTGATGCTAGTTACAGCGCAAAAATATGTAAACTTTCAAAATGTTAATGCACATTTGAATTCCTGTCATGACCTCTTGGAGTCACAAAGTCAAGAAATCAGATTTTAAAGGAGAGCGAAAACTACGAAGCTGCTCCCTGAGAATTTCAACTTGTACAAGACCTGCACTCCTGCAGCAATTATTGTATTTTCTTTTTGTCATCGATTATTCTGATGATTATTTTCAGTTAACCCAGTAATGGGTTGGTTTATTACATTTTCTTTATCAAATTATTTTCTTGCACAAGGACACGACCTTGAAGAGGAGATCAGGTATGGCTTCTGAGTTTTATGGGCAGGTTGCACAAGGGAATATTAGCTTTTGTGACTTCTGCATTAGCAGTGGCAGTGCATTAACATCTTTTAAATTAGTTTGACAAGCAGTAACATTGTTTTTGACATCAAGAAATTAATTGGGGAAGAAGTGACAGCAATAACTGTCCTTTATACTGATTTGTCTTATCTCCGTTTTTATTATTTTCTCTTCAAAAGAATATAGATTTTATTTTATTTTTATTTACTATTATTATTTTTTGCTACCTGATGATGATATGTGAAATAGTAGCCTACTGTAAATAAAAAGCATTTTATACCCTGGCCTGTTCCATGCATATGGTAGCTACTAGACGAAGATATATTGGACAATGTCAGAGAATAGAACTGGTTGGGTTGGAAGAGCCATTTAGAATGCCGAAAGGGTTTAATTAAAGTTTCAGTCACATCATTTATTTTGAAAACAGCAGACAGGAAGTTGGCAGCTAATCGACTTCCTATCGCCGTGTTGTCGTTTTATCCAGCTAGCTCATTAGCTGACCGGTTTCTTTGGAACAAAAATCCAAAATTTACAGCTAAGGTGGGGGACAGGTGACGTTTCTTTCACAGCGTGGTACGTTTTTCACAAAGCAGTAATGCCTTTTGTTGTTGCGTGGTTAGTAGTTTGTTTGCAGCGAGTTTGATGGCATCGACGTTAATGTCAGCTAACTGTGCTAGCTTTTCGAGGCAATTAAGTCAAATATTTATTTCAGTTGAAATTCTCATACTGTACTTGGTATTTATGCAGGGCTTACGATATGTCAAAGAGTCGTGTGTGGTGTCTTTTGCCTGTATAAATGGCATTCTTGTGCAGCAAATGACAGGGAGATTAGCCAGATGAAAAGCTTTAGCTTGCGTCTCCTTGTTGCTAGGCAACAAAACTCGCCACTGGGTGGCTGACGTAAAGCCTGTAATTACATTAGTGTGGCAAAATTACGCATCGCCTTTTGCTTATATTCAGGCAACCTACTTTTCTTGTGTGCACGGCATTTGTCAAATGATTATCTGTATTCTGCAGAAAAAATTGCCTCGTATTTTTTCTGCTTCTATATTGGCTCATTTCTATATTAGGAGTATAGAGTAAGCACCATGTTGGTCCCCATATTCACTCTGAAGCTGAACCACAAGATTAACCCTCGCATGGTGACCATTGGAAAATTTGATGGAGTACATCCATGCCTTACTGCAGCCACGCAGGCTGGAAAGGTGAGGGAAATAATAATGTACGGGCAGCCATGCTTTATGAAAATTCTTTTCAAATTTTAACTACACATCCAATACTTGTTTTTGTGACTTTGTTATAACATGATGAGAGTGTCCTCGTGTATTTTGAACTCCTAACTCTCTCCTCTTCCTCATTAAAAGGTTTTCATCCACAACCCCCACGCTCGTGGCCAGAGGCCCGTGGCTCATCGGCTGAGCCAGAGTACGCAGGACTCAGATATTTCTCTGCTCAACATCAATCAGGCAGTCACTTGTTTGACTGCAGGAACACTGGGACCAAATACCACAGGGGACACACTGTTGGTGGGATCCCAGACCAACTTGTTGGCCTATGATGTCCATGATAATGCTGATATATTTTACAGAGAGGTGAGTGAAGGCTGTATTGGAATGGCTAACTTTGGGTGTTGTGACTTGACTCAACATTGCTATTTTCTGAAAAAAAAGTGGAATATTTAATTTGAAATTAGAATGGGGGAAAATGCTTAATTTGTTTTGTTGATTGTATCTTGATTTTTATGTGTAGTTTGGTTTTAAAAAAAAAGGACAGGATTACTGTACATTAATTAATCCAGCTGACTATCAGAACCTGATTCACTGATTCTTTAGCTAAGAAGGCAGTTAGAAATTGTGGATCTGCACTGCATAGTTAAAATCACGAAATGAAAAGTGGCTTGCATAGAAACGCTTTACACAAAAGAATATAAACCTAGCTTAGCTTTAAACTCTTTGCTTGTCTGTGTGTAGGTGACGGATGGAGCCAATGCTATCGTGTTGGGGAAACTTGGGGACATCCCTTCTCCTCTTGCCATTATTGGAGGGAATTGTGCCTTGCAAGGCTTTGACTATGAGGGCAACGACCACTTTTGGACAGTAAGACCTAAGAGGCTTTTTACGAGCTCTCCACTTCAGTTTATTTAAAAAGATGTTGTTTTAAGTTGATACATATTTTTGTTGGTCTTTAGGCATTAACTAGTAATAAATCTCATCAAACTGGTTTTATTGTCATCAGCACATTTTTATATTCTTGTGATTTTATTTCCTGCACCCAAAGATCGTTTCCAACTCATTTAATTTGACATATTTATAAAATAACTATGCTCCACTTGCTTTCAAGCCCTGTCAAGAAATGCCATTCCTTTGATCAAGATTTCTGTGGGTTGCAGTCATAAAGTATATTTTTCTTAGGTAACTGGAGATAATGTCAGGTCTCTGGTGCTCTGTGACTTCACTGGGGATGGGAAAAATGAGGTAAGTCTTGACTGCCTGTCAGCCTAACATGTTTGCTGGGAGTCTTCTGGTGAGGGAGCTGCTGCCTTCGTCCTATCACTTTGCAGTTTCTACATCTGCTTACAGTTATGTCAAAACTGTAGATATGAATTCAGTCAAAGATTAATTCATACAAGTATGTAATTTTTTAAATATTGTTTTCACAGCTCCTGGTGGGTTCTGAGGACTTTGACATCAGGGTATTCAGAGAGGATGAGCTTGTGTCAGAGATGACTGAAAATGAGGTAATTGGATGCAATATGTAGCACTCTTTCCAAGCTTGTTAACTGTTGGTTTGATTAACACTGATCATGTTGTTTTTTTTGTTTTTTTTTTATATGACTTTTGTTGGCACTTGTAGTACTAACATATTGTTCATTTTCTTTTAGTGCTGTGTTGAATGGGTGTAGAGTAACATGTTTTGTCTCACTCTGTCTTCCTCCAAACAGACAGTAACATCACTGTGCCATATGCACGGCAGCAGGTTTGGCTATGCCCTGGCTAATGGCACTGTTGGTGTGTATGACCGCAATGCCCGCTACTGGAGGATCAAGGTACCATAATCCTTCATGATTATACATTTCTTGGACATAGAGGCAACTTTTACGTTTGGTGGTTGCAGATAATGTTTTGCCTTTTAGTCTAAAAGGTCTGTGTCTTTCCCTTCTATATGTATAACTCAGCAGGTGAAAACCTAGCCAAAGTAAAAAAAAAATCATTTATTTACTTTTTTTATGTTTTAGATTAATATGCAAAAAAACTTTGGTTATTTTCTATGAATTTATAACTCAAAGATCTCAAAGTGTGTCCATTCTTTGAATTGTTGTGGTTTAGCTACGATGCAAATAAATAAATAAATACTAACTTGTAGCTTGTTCGTAAACGATTAAACTTCTTAAACTTTAAACTCCACAATGTTTACAGGAAACTACTGATCGATCACAATCCACCCAGCATTATCGCCACAGGCCAAAGATGGAAAAGTTGCCAGCATCACTAAGGGGGCAAATTTCGCTGGCTAACTGGCCACCCCTAGGCGTGTGGGGCTCTGCTGAGCAGGTTTTTTTTCCCCTCACAGCTGGATGAGGATTTGGGGCAAAATAGTGCGTTGTTTATTTGCAGTTTATGCATCAGAACCTGTTCCATAAACTACATTTTTTTGGACATAGTTTTGAGAGATATTGTTGATAGTGCAGTTAAGATAACAAACACTGAAAACATTGAAAAGTCCAGTTGTTCTTGATTGCGTCATTGCTTGGCTGCTTTTTGTTTGTAGTCGGGATGCTCAGTCTGCGTCTTTGGCAGGCTTTTCCCGTGCTGCGTCACGTATTGTTTAACTCGCCACCTGTGAAGGGACTGAATGTAAATAACTTAGTTTTCTACTGTATGTTTATTTTCCTCTCATCACTCAGTCTAAGAATCATGCAATGAGCATCTTTGCATTTGATTTGAATGCTGATGGGGTTGTGGAGCTCATCACTGGCTGGTCCAATGGAAAGGTGAGTACACAACTGGTGTCCAGAAATGACTTCGCAGAATTTTCAGATTGGATTTTTTTTTTTTTTTATGATTTCGTGTGACAACAGCTGCCTAGCATTTCTGCAGTTTTCTCTAGCTGGCATGTGTTTGTTTCAGATTGATGCTCGCAGCGACCGCACAGGTGAGGTCATTTTCAAAGACAACTTCTCTTCTTCTGTGGCTGGAGTGGTGGAGGGAGACTACAGGTTGGATGGACAGAAACAGCTCATCTGCACCTCTGTAGAAGGAGAGGGTGAGTTGTATAGGTCTGTCTGTGCGTGTGAACTGGTTGAAAATGGACCATCACATTCATTCTTGGATACATTTGTGCATTTCTGTGTGTGTGTATGTTTGTGTGGACACAGACAACCCAGATATAATTTAAAAGACTGACACTCTGAGCTAACAACAGAATGTTATTATTGTGAATGTGTGTATCTTGTAGTTCGTGGTTACCTGCCAGCCAGTAAAGACCTAAAAGGGAATCTCATGGACTCCAGTGCTGAACAGGACCTCATTCGAGAGCTCAGCCAACGCAGACAGAATCTGCTGCTTGAACTACGCAACTATGAGGAGAATGCCAAGGTGATTTTTTTCTTTTTTTTAATTTATTCAGTCAGAATAAGATGACTGGGATTTAAAATGTCCTTATTCTCTGAATATGGTGTAGATTTCACTCATATTTTTTGGTTCTTGATAGCATATTGTGATAGGTATGCATATTAAAATTTGTTTTGGATAAACATGGCCCCAAGATTACTTTTACTGACTTTGAGTTTTGAATACACAATATACAAGAATATATATGGTGCTTTACAGACAGCAGTTCAGTTGAAATGTTTATGTAATTTTGATGCAGATGTTTCTAATTGTGCATTAAGGTTAAAGAAGGCTCTCCATTTTACACCCATCCATCAATGTAATTCTCATGTTAGATATGCTTTATGGTTTCACATTGCCACAAGTGTTGCTGAAGGTATTTTGCTTATATTTTATATAAACTTTTAGATCAACAGTGTTTGTTTACAGTGATTTTTTTTTTTTAATTTCAGCTAAAGAGCATTTTTGCCCTAAAACCCCCTTAGCTGTCTAAAATCACTGTGAACTGTGTACTCACTGGATTTATTGTTTGTATAAAAGAGTTACAAGGTTTCATAAAGTACACACACGACAAGAAAAATAATTTGATCATTTATTTATAGCAAAATTAACACTCTTCAACACAGTTTTTTGGACAAAGACGCAGCAACACACAGATGCCAACATAGCTTCTGAAATCAGTGGTATAAAAAACAGGTGGAGTTCCTGGTTTTGGTGATTGTTTCAAAATCAATTGACTAATCTTTCTTGGAACTGCCCACACTGTTTAACAGTCCTGCTTAAGTTTGTTGACTTTTTTCAGCAGCAAGAGGTTTTCATGACATGAATCTTTCTCCTTAATCCCTTATAATATCTACATATTTAAACCACTCATTCATGCTTAGCCCACCTAGTAAAACAAAATTCACAACAAAATCTGATATTTCAAAACAACTTGTTTGGCACAGTCCAATCCAACCGTGACCCTGAATTGGATAAGTGGAAGAATATAGATGTTTGGCACAGTAATACTGATCTATTGTAGCCACAGCTGTGTCTTTATAGAAAATTTTACAACAGTTTAAGTGCAACTTAGTGTATAATAAACAAGCAGAACTATCCAGGTAGATTTCTACTTGTTTTATTCACATCTCTTATTAATTTCTTTGTCATACTGGTTTTAGAGATAACAGACTTTGTAATCACAGTATTCATAAACTGTCATATTATTTCAGGGTGTGTCAGAGACAAACAGTGGGATGGGTGTCATACCGGCCAACACTCAGCTCCAGACAGCACTGTCAGTGAAACCTGCTACAGAGTCCCAGAAAGCTCATATAGAGCTCAGCATTTCAACACCAAACGGTAGAGTTGGCTAGCACTTGAGCTGAGAATTTCAAGTTTGTCAAGCGTTAATATGTTAACTTCTGCCTGTTTTTGAGCATGTGTGTGTAAAAGTCAGTGAGTCTTTCCTTTATCTTTTCCAGAAACCATTATCCGTGCAGTGCTCATCTTTGCAGAGGGCATATTTGAGGGTGAGAGTCATGTTGTCCACCCCAGTCCCCAAAACCTGTCTGGCTGTGTTAGAGTCCCCATTGTACCTCCTAAGGATATACCAGTGGATCTGCACATCAAAGCCTTTGTTGGAGGGAGAACTAGGTAGGATCTGTGATGCTACCAATTTCACAAATTTATGTTACATTGATCAGAGTAATTAGGCTTTTTTTCTAATGTAATTAACACTGCTGCTGTCTTCTCCACTTCATCTTCTTCTTTTTGTCCTCTTTAGCACTCAGTTCCATGTGTTTGAAATCACTCGTCAGCTGCCTCGCTTCTCCATGTACGACCTCACAGTTGACTCCTCAGCTGCACAGCCCACTGGAAGGGTCACCTTCAGCATCAACGACCGACCGCAGAGGGTAGGCTGTCAGAAGGTCATCTACACTGAACGCAGTAACATACTAAAATATGTTTATTTAAATCTTATTTGTGGCTCTGTGTGAATGTTTTCATATGTAGGTGGTAATGTGGCTGAATCAGAACTTCCTGCTTCCAGAGGGAGTGGAGAGTCCTGATGTTACCTTTAATTCACTAAGAGGAGGAGGGTTATTGTCCTTTAGCATGGCCAGCAATGGACAGGTACACATAAACACAACCGCAACAACAACCATATGTTTAGTTTTAACCCTAATTCAGATCTATTGTTACACACTACATTTTTGCTACAAAGGATAAAATTATGTCATACACAGCACAAAACGTTTCTTATATGAACTTGTCTGAGACTTGGTCTTTCCTGATTAGTTTACATGCATTTACAGAATAATGTAGAGTTGTCAAATGAACTCACTTAAATAACGAATTCTTAATCTGCCCAATCAGATCACCCTAAGAACTGATGACATTGACCTAGCAGGAGATTTGGTCCAATCATTAGCCTCCTTTCTGGCAATCGAGGACCTGTCAGCAGAAGCAGATTTCCCCGCATACTTTGAGGAGCTACGCACTACGCTCACTGAGGTTTGGCTTAGGTTGACATGTGCTCTCATAGTCAGACATTTAATCCTTCCTTTTCCACTGAAAGTACAAGAGACTTTTATTTATCTTTAACTCTGCAATTGCAAAAAAGTTAAATGTCATGCCGTGTTTACATCGCTCCTTAAAAGGGAAATTGGTTAATACAGTTCCATCAAATGCTATGGTAACATCAGGATGCCATCAATTAATTAGTTAGGGTGTGTTTGTTGGGTGTAGTTTGGTAGAAAGACAATAAAAAAGTTTTGTGGATTTTTTTGGAGTCAACAAGACATTGCTGCTAATTTTTTCAAATGTGTATTTTTTTTCTGTTTTTCATGCTTTGTGCACCACAATGCAAGTATCATTTAGTATGAGTGTATTCAAACAAAGGCAGCTACAGCAGATACGCTATATGGAAAAAAGTACTGGGCCACCTACACACTACACCTTCAGGAGTTGCTTGGCCCTGAAAACCCATGCCATGAAACTCCCAGTGCACAGTTTTTGTGCTGATGTTAATGTCAGAGAAGGTTTGGAACTCTGCAGTTATTGACTCAACAGAGTGTTGGTAATATCTATGCACTATGTGCCTCAGCACTTGGTGACCCTGCTGTGTAACTTTACGTGGTCTGTCACTTTGTGGCTGAGTTGCTGTGGTTCCTAAACACTTCCACTTTGCAATAATACCACTTACAGCTGATGGTGGAATACATACAGTGCTTAACAAATTTATTAGACCACCTGTCACAAAAACAAGAAAGACCATCCAGCATCATGAAGTGCTTTAATGCGGACTCTTTCCTTTTCAGTGAGTTCTCGACATTTCACCATTTTGAACACGAGTGAGGAATTTCAAACCGAATTCACGTTTTTATACCCAGATTTGAGCCGAGAAGTCAGAAATGAATCAAGCATAACATTCAGCCACTAAAGCTAATTTTTTGTTCAGGAATGCAAGTAAATAACTGTAATTTGACATAACAACAATTATTATATTTTAGCATTAAAAATATCAGTTTGGTTAAAGAGCTTGTCCATACTGGTGGATTAACCATTACAGAAACATAAAAAATGATTTTGGTAATTAGCAATACCGTTAATTTAGGGCAGCTGTGGCATAAATCTTACATTGGGTGGCGGTCTAATAAATTTGTCTTAATTTATCTTAATTGTCATTTGCCAGCATTTGAACAGCTGAATGCTTATTTCCTCTTCTTGCAGTCTCCTGATCACCTCCATGGGCCACATTAAACTCACAGACTTTGGCTTGTCGAAGATGGGTCTAATGAGCCTCACCACCAACCTGTATGAGGGACACATTGAAAAAGATGCCAGGGAGTTTCTGGACAAGCAGGTACAGTGCCCGCTACCTAACACCAGCTTACGCTGTAACTGTTAAAACATGAAATGCAGTATTTTAATACCACATGATAAAAATTCAAACACTGCTGACAGATACATTTTAATTAGTAACTTTATGAATGAGGTGTTTGTGCCGTTAAAGGCTGATTAGCCAACTGGCATTTAAAACATCCTTTTTGTCTTTTCCAGCCACGCGTGCAAACCTGCCAAGTCATCCGGCAAAATCAATATTATCCAAATAGACGCTGCATTACAATGCTTCCTGTTTAGTCTGAATTACTGAATCATTAATGCCCTCCATCTCCATCACAATCCTGCTTTGCAACTATAGTAATTGTTTATACTCTGAATTAAACCAGTCTTGAGCCGTCAGATTGGCCTGTGTGTCCTTTTCCTCTTCTAGGTGGAAGCAAGCATCTGTTTGTCTGCCAGTAATCAGCTCACATCTGCAGAAAACAGACCACAGCTTTGTGGTGGAGATTATGATTAGGAGAGTCATCAGTCAGTCAGTCAGTCAGTAATGATGTCTGTGTCAAACAGCAGGCACATGTGTAGTCATCAACATGCTAACAGAAATACGTACAATTTATATTCATGGGCATATTTTCCCTTTTACTATTGAAGGGCTGTCTCCTGAATGCTCTGATAATGATTCTTCTAATGTTATCATAAGGAAAGTAATAAAATTTCATTTTGGTATTTTCAGTATCACTTTCTGTTCTCTTAGAAACAAGTTTCAGCTTACTTGGATTGCCCACAATCCCTACTTTGGATGGTTTTCACTGTTTTAGATATCACTCAGTAATTATGTACTGTATGATTATCTGAAAAAGGTTTATTGCAGTTCCCTTTGGCATTTTAATGGCTTTTAGCAAGACAAAAAAAAGCTCTTTCTGCTTCAGCTGGCAAAAATCTCAATGACAGAGATTTTAAATGAAGCCAATACTGAAGTTTTTGGATGAACTATTTGTGGAAAGTCCAGACACTTTGATTACATGCACAACAGCAGTTTATGTTTGATAAGGATGTTTAACTTGTCTTTCTTCCCCTTCCCCTTCCTCTTCCTTTGCTTTCTTTCTCTGCTACCATTCCTTCACCTTGTCTCTATCATTGCTCACAGGTCTGCGGTACTCCAGAGTACATCGCTCCAGAAGTGATTCTCCGTCAAGG
>VUQI01056230.1:27284-37836 GCA_015106735.1 Paratilapia polleni | reverse complement strand
GGCTACGGGAAGCCGGTGGATTGGTGGGCCATGGGGATCATCCTCTATGAGTTCTTGGTGGGTTGTGTGCCCTTCTTTGGCGACACTCCTGAGGAGCTGTTTGGACAGGTCATCACAGGTGAGCAAATTATGTTTAACTTATGCTACTGCTACTTTTTCAAACTGCATATTTAAAAAAATGAAAAATGTTTCATAGACTTTAAGCCTACCACAAAGGTTAGAAACTAAAATTCATATGCTTTACCTTACTAACATTAGTAAAGTGGTATTATTGAATACTGCTCCAGCTTTACAGTTGGTCTCATTGTGACACTTTTTTTTTTTTTTTTTTTTTTTTTTTTTATTTTTTTTTTTTTTTTTTTTTTTTTTTTTTTTTTTTTTTTTTTTTTTTTTTTTTTCTTTTCAGTCTTTTTTTTTTTTTTTCTTTCTTATTGTTCTGACCTTTTACTCTCTATCTCTTGCACCTCTGGTAGACGACATAGTTTGGCCAGATGGTGATGAGGCCTTGCCTGCAGATGCCCAGTCCCTCATCTCTGCCCTGTTACAGACCAACCCTCTTGTGAGGCTTGGTACAGGTACTGGTTTTCTCTTTCCTTTATCTTCCTATCTTGACATCTTGATATCTTCTTGTTGCAGATAGTTTCAGATCTAACATCTGCAGCTATTTGCAACAAGAATAACAACACATAAGTAATATTAAAAGGAGCACGTATAATATAAAACAAAAGTATTTTGGGACTTGTTTGCTTTCATGCCAAGATTTAGATGCCCATTTATAAAGTTCTAAATTATGTCCTGCAAAATGATGAACTGTTGAGGCAACAATTTTTAAATTTGTTTTAGGGGAGACCATTAGTTAACAAAGTTAACAAATAATGTTTGTGCCACCACCACCAGGGGGAGCGTTTGAGGTAAAGCAGCACTCCTTCTTCAGTGAGCTGGACTGGAACAGTTTGCTGAGACAGAAGGCAGAGTTCATCCCTCACCTGGAGTCAGAGGAGGACACCAGCTACTTTGATAGTACGTGTATCTGGATTTATGTGTAGTTACATTAATATTAGGTTTATGGGTTATATAAGAATGTTCTGACACAATCCCAGCCAGAAATTCACATTTTATCTCCTCTCCTCTCTTGTGTCTGCCAGCTCGCTCCGATCGTTATCACCATATCAATACGTACGATGAGGATGACACCAATGATGATGAGCCAGTGGAGATCAGACAGTTCTCCTCCTGCTCTCCTCGCTTCAGCAAGGTCTGACTTTGCCTCTCACCTCTTTCATCTCTCTCTTAGTCACTTTTATTTTTTTCCCTCCCACTGTCACATTTTGTCACACAGACATTTGGCACTTGAGATTATTTGACAGAGTTAGATGAGGGAGGAGACAAGATTTTTAGATAAAAATAGGTTATGCGGTATATAGTGTAGCACCTGGAGGCTGGATCCTGGTCTCATGGCTGGTGTTAATGAGTCTAACTGGATTTCTACCATTCATCCCTGCTGCTCTTGTCTCTATTTTAAGACAGTCAGTACCCTCTACCTGCCATTTTCTAATTCCTCATGCTGTCTTTTTGCCATACCTGCCTGCGGATGTGTGTGTTATGATCCAGACGTCTTTTAGCTGTGTTTGTTTTTGCATTCACACTTTCCCTTGCTCCTCTAATTCTGATCTGTGACTCGCTCTTGTGTCACACTTTTTCTCTCAGGTGGGATTTTCTCACCTCATGCTAGCTTATCTTATCTCCTCGTCTAACTCACTCTGCCTTCTCTCTTTCTGGTCCATCCACTCATGTTTGGAGCTGTTCAATAAACAGAAACTTCCTCATTGAGAGCCTGATTTCAATTAAATTTGAGATCCATTTAAAGTTACAGCTGAAGGGCTGTTGAGCAGCATTTCTCAGGCAGTGTAAGTGAACAGAGACATCTGCCAAACAGAGAAATAATGAGATCTACAGTGAACACACTCGTGAATTGTATTCATTTTAATTTATTGCTGTAGAGATATAATTATTAATGATGATAATTTAATCAACATCTATTTTAATCATCAGTTAAGTAACTTGCTAAGCAAAAGTCTGCTGGTTTCAGGTTCTTTGGTGCGAAGATCAGCTACTTCTTTCTTACTTGTGTAGCCATCACAGTAAAATCTTTGACATTTTAACTGACATTATATATACCAAACTATCAAGAATCAGTTCAAATAGTAGACCCAAATGCAGACCAGGACTCAAATTAACAAACAAAAGTCGAGCTTTATTATGATGCTGATGGTTTCAGTCCAAAAGGCAACAAACAAAAGATAATCCAGGAATACAAAACTGCAGAGGCACTAACTCAGCACACATAGGAGGGATAACAGACTCTGACAAAGGGAGACAGGACTATTTATACACAAGCAACTGATTACTGACTACTAAAGGTTCCAAAGTCAAAATAAGAGAAAACCCAGGGACCATGACACCAAACTGTTAGATAATTATTCAAGAAATCAAAGATTAATCAATAATGTAAATGTAAATGCAGTCTTGCAGTGTTATGTTTAGGGAGAAACAACAAGGGCTTGAATGCAAAACTTAGATCAGCACAGTTGTAAACTAGGTTTTGTGATGTGTGAATGTACTCATTAATCTTTCTTGTGCGTACTATATAAGAGAGACCATCATGCGTCACCCCATGCATCAGTGTCGCTAGACCCCTTTTTTTGGGACATGTGCCCTAGTAAAGTCTCAGGTTTGAATTTTAACAAGCTCCAGTATTTGGCAGTGGATTAATTTAGAAGCTGAGGTGCATCTTTGCAGGCATGTCAGTACATCCACTGTGCACATTGTGCAAATTGTTGTCACATAGCTGCTGTGAGCAGCCAGCAATCCATGGATCTGTGTTAAAACAAGAATCAAAATTAATGTATGATCACATCACAACCTCACTGTAAATTCAGTCACTTTAACACTGACTGTTTAGCAGAATTTAAAAAAAAAATAGACATTACAGTTTAATGCTCAAAAAATGAATAATCTCCATTTGCACTTTTGAACATGAGAGGTACTCTAAAACCTCTGCACAAAATGTGTGATTTGAGCAATAGCTGGTTGTGCTCTAGTAGAGCTTTAGTTACGCCCCTGACTTAATCTAACCTTTTTACCCCTGTTTTACCTTATTTATTTGAACAGTGTTTGAGTAGGAGTGCTTCCTGGATTCAGGTTGTTTTTGTTTAAGGTGGATGGGTTACATATAAGCTTAAAAAGAACAATTAAATAACATTAAAAATGCCTTTATTCTCATGCCATGAGTTCTTGTGTCTTGAAGTTCTTAAATGTTTAGGCTTACCTTATTTATCATTTGATTGTGGTGTATTGTTAGGACATATTGTCTTGATCGACTAACAAACAAAGATAAAATTAGATGATAAAACAGAGCTGCTGAAAATGACTCCTGTGTGCAGGCAAGATAATTAACCCCCCAAAGGGTTCACAACAAATAATCGCACATAAAAAAAAAAAAAAAAAACAGATGTCACTTGAGTAATCACCCAAAGCTTAACAGAGGCTTTTCCTAAATGTGTTTTTTGATAAAATTGAATTATAGCCTTAAAGCATTTTACAAATGAAATAATGTATAAAATTGTTTCTGGCTGTTAACATCGTTTTGGTTTTCTTCCTGTTTCCATGGTGCACTGCAGAATATTCTTTAGGCTTCCCTTAACACAGCTCGTCTTCTTGTCCTCCCCCACACAGCTTAGCTTTCCTGTGTTATTCTACACATAATAAAAGCCTTACAGTTTAATTGTGCACGTCTTTGTGAATATGTTAATGCTCATGTGCATGCACAGAGAAAACATGCACATTGGGTTGTTCTTCATTTCTCTTTTATTATCCTATATACATACACACACACACACACACACACACACACACACACACACACATATATATATCTGTGTGTGTGTGTGTTTTGCATGTTTTAAGTCCCAGGCATGATGCTTTGAGTCTCTTTATTTTCTTTTACAAAGAGAAATGTTAAATTTATTATTAACAGTAGTATAGAAGTCCTTAACCAAGAAGCTTCTCCACTCCATTATTACATGCTGAGTCCAGAAACTTTACCTTTTAGTTCTATAGTATCTTCTAAAAGCATGCATCTCTGTCATTTAGCCTTGTTAAAAAATCTTTACCCTTCTTATTCCATTAAAAACAGTGTTTTTAGTCCAAGTTGGCTGTTTATCAGCCCCGTTTATATTTAAAGGCATAGGCCCACACCCAGGTAGGTAGACAGGTGCAAGCATGACTCACAGTGACAACAATCATATATAATATATAAGGATAACTACACAATCTTTTTTTTTTAAGTGCATAATTTTATCATGATTCAATCTTGTTGCATATTTAGTAGAGTAATCATTTGCATAATTATGTAATGTACACAAGATACAGGCTAGCATCACAGAAAACTGGTTAATAAATTCCAAATATCAGATACTTTCTCCAGTCAGTATTAATCTTGTGAAGGGCTCACAGATAACGTGTTTTTTTTAAAGCCAAGGTGGAAGTTAGTATTTTTGAACTTAAGCTGCCAATAGCTATTGTGCCAATAGTAAAAATTTTGACTATAATCATGCCAAAATGTTTTAAAATTCAATGGCTCATAATGTTGTCCTTATCAGATTCTAAAAGTATTCGGGCCAGACTTTGACACATAATTTTGCACTAATATTGAAAACCAGAACTGTTAGAGGCTTCTTAAGCAGGCGTCTGTGCATGTTTTAATGGCTGAAGCCAGTGAGGAATCAACTAAAAGAGTAAAAACTAATTTCCATGTTCAGATTTTGAGCTGGCAGACAATACTGAAAGGTGAAACATGGACCGGGATCCTCCTTTAAAAAGTACTCCTCCAGTTTGGCATTGCAATCCTAAAACATTGACAGACTCATGACATTTTTTTATCATCTTCCCCCTTATCAAATCCTGCCTACATTACTGAAAATGCAATGCAACGATGGACAGCTTGGTTGGAGATTCAGGTGTGTTATGTAGCTGCAAGCAGAGTTTACGAGTGGGCTACAGAGGTTTGGTGAATATCAGATTTTTTATTTTTTTTTTTATTTGAATGCTTCAGGTTCGATCTGGACTCTTTATGCAACATTTTTACATATGTAGACCTGTAAAGAGACACTGATGTGCAAAGTTGGTGAAATTTCCCACTGGTCAGAAAAACAGGTTTACGAAAGTAAGGTTTGAGTGAACATTTAAGTCTGCATTTCTGTTTTCTTTTTAATGCCAGGTTGCTACCAGAAACCATAGACTGTATGTAAAAGATGGCTGTAGCTTCCTGTGAAGCCAGTGTGGAAGTGCCTCAAAGCTCCATCCTTTCAAATGGCCAGCAGGGGGCAACTCCTCCATCCATTTTCTTCTGCTTATCCAATTCAGGGTGGTGGGGGCAGCTGGAGCCTATCCCAGCTGCCATAGGGCAAGAGTCAGGGTACACGCTGGACAGGTTGCCAGTCTGTGACAGGACTAACACAGAAAGACGGACAACCATTCACACTCACAGCCAATTTAGTCACCCATTAACCTAACCCCATGCATGTCTTTGGACTGTGGGAGGAAGCCAGAGTAACCTGGAGGGAACCCATGCAGACACGGGGAGAACATGCAAACTCCACACACAAAGGTCCCAGCCAGATGGTGGATTCAAACCCAGAACCTTCTTGCTGTGGGGCAGCGGTGCTAACCACCACACCCCCATGCCACCCCTTGTTCAATATTGACATCACAATTATTTGTCACAATTATTCACTGATTTTAGTGACAAAAAAATGTTTTTATTGCACTGTCATGTAAACAGAACACAGCTTTCACATCTGCACAAATCTTTGCAGCAAAATAAAATTGGTCCTCCTTATTCACTGAAATTCAGCGCCTCTCTTAGAAGAAAAATAAAAAATATATTTAAAAAAACTGTACCAAAACATAACACAAAATTAAATCAACAGGGCACTGCTTTCACCTTGACATTGTGCTACATTCCTATTAATTAAGCTTTATAAATTCATCTTTGCAGACAAATAATATAAAGTCTTTCACTCCATTCATTGTACCTGCATGATGGATGTGAATGTAACTCATAGCAAAGTACTCGACAGCTGTGAGATCCCTCTCTTTTTCTCCTGCGACGTTCTGGATACAGCGCAAGTTTTGCCAGTTTGGAAAAATAATTGCCCAAGAGGATAACATATCTTTTGTCCAGTATGTGGACCATTTTCCTGAAACATTTGTTACTCACCATTGGTTAGTGATTTCAGTGTGTCTTTGTGAGCTGGATGGATACGCTGATGCGCTGTACAAGCTCGCTCTCATGGACATCTGAGTTGATGTTGGACAGTTCACATTAGCAAGCGCTACATTGTTTTTCTTGGCCTTCATGCATTAATTATACTGCAGTTTGTGGTGTCTTTTCAGGCAGTTGAATAAGTTGGTTGTCTTGCAGACACAGCACTCTCTGCATATGATTTCTTCTTTGTTAACATCAGTGATGATGATCCGCTTCGAGGAAGAAGCTCTTCACCTTCTGCTGTGCCAGAAATTCGATTCTTTGTTGTATATATGCCTTTTAACTTACTCATCAGGACTAGTCCAGGAAACTTAAGCTACGCGGTGCAGGGAACAGCTGTGATTGACGCACACAGGCATGTGGTCAGGCGCTGATTTAGGCAGGATGACCTTGTGAAGTTGCTACCATATGAGCGTGCAGTTCCCCTCAATTTCTCAGTCAGATCCACCCCTCCCTTGTCACATCTGGTTTCAGGAAAGATGGTCATGGCGAAAACACTCAAACCATTGGTTGATGTCACTGAGGCTGCATCAGTCTTTTATCTACAGTCTATGTCAAAAATACTCTGTCTGCATCTGAACTAAACCAGTAAAAGTCATCATGTCAGCAGTAATTATTACAAATAAAGGCATGTATCTGAAACAAATTCAGAAAGAGTGTGTATCTGTAACTCCCACTCAAAAGCAACATTTCTCCTGAGTTATTAATAAAAGTCAACAGGCCAAATGCTTATCGATCGGACTGTGTCCCGCTGCAGGTGTACAGCAGCATGGAGCATCTTTCTCAGCTGGAGCAGAAAGCTACGAGCTCTGTGTCCCGTCGGGAGCACAAGGGCCCACGGGAGGACAAGGTAACGAAGAGAGAGAGCCTGGGCAGCTTCAGCATGAGGGACAAGAGCTGGAGGACTGGATCCCCTGAGATGTGAGTGGCTGGCAGCATTGCATGAGGGTTTTTAAAGGTATGTTTATGTTTATTGTAGGTATGACACAGTGAGGAGGGGTGTTCTTTACACCTAAGTAAGATATGAGGATGTTCAGAAGGTGACTCCCTGAAGGTTTTCCCTTTTGGCAGCCTCACTTATCTCAGTTTGTCTGGAGTCTGTTTTCTGTCTCACTGACACCAATTCTGACACTCGTCGTATTAAAATATCCTTTTTGAGACTTTGCATTCACTTTGAGTCAAAAACAGCAACAGATTCACCCTCTGCAAAGTCTGGAGTAAGACAGTGGATAGGTGGCTCATATGTTTCTGTTTAACAGATTAGTTTGTATTCCATTTCATTAATTTGAATAAGGGTGGGTCAATAATACTTGTACCCTGAATTCTGAAGCGGTTTCAGTTCCTAACAGACAACTTATTAGCTCTTCATCGGTTATAGGAAACGCCTATCTGACTCTTAATATTGAAAATTAAAGACCTCTAATGAGCTTGCATCAGAGATGATTTATTCATACTGTGATTTGCATACACCAGAAACAGATTTCCATTTCACATCAGACTTTAGGAAATATTTGTCAGGATTGAAATCTATATTTGTGTGTAAAATAAAATAATTCATAGAGAAGAATGAAGAGGCTCAGCCTTACATGTTATATTTTATCTTCTTTCATATCAAATGGACATAATCTGTATCATCTCTATCTCCAGCTAAGACTTATTTTTGCCTACAGCTCATTATTTAATTATGATTTAATTAGAGAAATAATAAAATGTATCATCTGATTGCATTCCCTCTGTTTCTCTGCTAAAAATCACTGGTATTTAATTATTGCTAATTCCCATTGCAAACTCAAAAATAAGTGAAGCAACGTGGGCTTGAGTAATTTTTTTTCCTTGTAAATTTGTGACTTTGTAATCTCAAACTTTTTGTCATATTGCTTAAAATCTGAGTTTTCCTCAGAATATTACCCATCTTCCCCTGCATTCTTTTAAACCTAGAAGCACTGACATTCCCATCAGCCTGAGCCTAAGTGCTCATAGCAAATGTTATCTTACTAAGATGGAGAACATGGTAAATACTGCACAGCAATTACTTTGCTACTGAATAATTATTTGGGATAATAAACAGCCCAGTGAGTGGAAAACTAAACCAATGCACCTTTAAAGACTCCCACAGAGATTTGTTTTTTTTAATTTTATTTATTTGTTCAAAACAAATTTGAAGAAATTTACATTTTCCAAAATACTTTACATTTATAAAGAATTCACTGTGTACAAAGAGTTTTGTTTTGTACATTTGTGCATCGTAGTTTTCTTTTTATTGAACTTGTCTCAGATAATGAGACTCATTTGTGCCCTCAGGTGTGTCCAGACATTTGACTGGTACTGTACCTCCTTAATATCAACATGTTAGCATTTCCATTTTTACATTCACTACTAAAACCAAAGAAAAGCACCAAAAAACTCAGAACCTGTTCAACAAAAGAGCAAGCAAAAAAGACACACCTCTCCACAGGGCAACCATAGCGCACAGCTCACACTGTGAAGAGAATGGCACTGTGGCTCTCCTCTCCCTGAGCTTAAATACTCCCTAGCCTAATTGCTGAGTCAAATTAGCTGCAAGGGGAGGTACCGAAAGCAGAGGAAGAAAAGCTAAAAACACCCACAAAGGCAAAAAATCCTGATTAAGCCTGCTAGGGCCATAACAGTCACTATTGCACTGTTATGCACGCTTGTTTGCAGCTTGCATGGTTGCAGACTCTTAAGCCTTGAATATACTCTATATTGCGGACACGGCCGAGTAGTCATTCCTGTTATATTAATTTGGAGTCCACTGCCGGGGGTGCATGCGTAGTTGGTGCATTTTAATGTAAATTCTCCATGGACAGGTCCACAAGGTCACAAAAAACAGGCAGGCATGCGGACGTCCACAGGGACCCCTGCACTCACTGTCTGATGATGAAATTTACGTCACTTAAGCGGACCCTAGTGAAGGCGTTAGTCATGATTATACTCTTTGATTACCTTCTGTATCTGTGGCCTTCTGTTACAGGAAGCGCCTGTCTTGTTCGGAGTCCCTCTACATGGAAGGAGATGCGAGCCCTCCTCTTGGTGCTCGGCGCCGGTTCTCAGCACTGATGGATACTCATCGTTTTGCCTCACCCCTAGAGGGCGAGCCAGATGTCCTGACCCGCCAGAACTACATGAAGATCCGCGGTACCTCACTGGACGGGACCACTGTCCCCTCTCCGAGCCTCCTGGAGCAAAAGCACAGTCTTAAGGAGGTCAATGGCGCAGGTGTGTCAGCGGGGGGGGGGAGTCTCAGAGATAGTGAAAAGTTTGCAGGAGGAGAGGGAGAAGGAGGGCAACAGAGAAAGTGACAAATTATAAAGGTGACAGAGAAAGGTGGAAAGGAGGGCTTGCTTATTAGATGGCTACTGCTGAGTCAGTGTGCAGCTGGGTAATTTTTAACATTGTTAGTTTTTAGCATGTTAAATTTACCATAACTCTGCACCCTTGCAGACAAATCCCCAAGACCAGGAGATACCCCTGGCATTACCACGGCCATCACCACATTATCCCCGGGTCCTGCAGCAGCCAGCCGTGACGTGATGACTCCTCTATATGACCCTCTGGGGCCCCGAGCTGCCAACGACTTGGTTCTCCGCAGGGCACGCCACCAGCATTTGTCTGGTGATGGAGAGAAACGGAACTCCAGAGCAGGCAACAAAGTCATTAAGTCAGCCTCTGCCACGGCCCTGTCTGTTATCATACCATCAGGTAAGAAGAGCAAGGAAAGAGACAAATGAAACACTTTAGAAAATACTGATGTGTGCCACACTACACTTCATTTCTCCTCTTTACCCTCTCCTTACCTTTAGTGGAGCAGCATGGCGGCTTCTCTCCACTGGCCAGTCCCATGTCTCCCCACTCTTTCTCCTCCAATCCGTCGTCACGCGACTCTTCACCCAGCAGAGACTTTTTCCCAGCAGTTAGTGTGCTGCGCTCCCCCATTACCATCCATCGCTCTGGAAAGAAATATGGCTTTACTCTCAGAGCCATCAGAGTCTACATTGGAGACAGTGATATCTACAGTGTACATCACATTGTTTGGGTAAGGAACTTAGTGACTTCAGAGATGTTTTAATGTTGTAGCTGAACTCCATAACCTCATACAAAGAGAGATGGCCTGTGCTTTGATATGGCAGTCTGCTTTTAAAGTTACCATTAAACAGGAATGAATAATTTAAAAGGGGGGGGGGGGGGGGGGGGAAAAGAGGGGGA
>VUQI01056230.1:0-20082 GCA_015106735.1 Paratilapia polleni | reverse complement strand
CCTAAACCATCTCAGCTCGGGTTGTATTGTGAGGTTCTGCTCCAGGTCAACACACCTGGGTAAATTCTTTGCAATCCTCACTAGTCTTGTGTCTGTGAAGGCGTTTTTCAATGCTTAAACCTGATGCAATATGGCCAGTAACAGGAGAAATTGTAAACACGATCCAAACATGACGAGTTTTTTTTGTTTTTTTTTATATCGGTAGATGCTTCACTACATCCAAACAGCAACAAAACATAACAGATTTTGTGAAAAAGGCATACTTTGCTTATTTTGGTATGAAATTGGGTGACCAATACAAGCCATGGACACCTCATTCAGTTTGCCGGGCGTGTGTTGAAAACCTCAGAGCATGGACTGAGAGAAAGAGAAAGAGCTTGGATTTTGGTATTCCAGTGGTATGGAGGGAGCCACAGAATCACTTTGATGACTGCTGCTTCTGTTTAGTGAGTATTTCTGGATACAGTTCCAAAACTAAATCATCTATCAGTTCCCCTAACCTGCCATCAGCAATGAGACCTGTACCACATTCAGATGAAATACCACCTCCCATTTTTACTGGCTTAGCTGATGAGAGAGAAGAGTCTAATGATGTTTTGTCTCCGGATTGTTATTTAAGTCCAGATTGTTGAAATTGCCATCTTTTGTGATTTGGAAAAGCTCAAAAAATTTGAATCTGAATGAAAAAAAAAATGAAAAAAATTTTTCTTGAAAACAGCAGAAACTTTATTTTTTGATGCAGGGCAGTGCTATGAATAGCACTGATGAAGAAAGCACTCAGATCTTTTAAGTACTCATACCATCCATTTTCCTAACTGGTCATGAGGTTGCAGGAGGGCTGGAGCCTTTCCTGGTTGGTATACAGAGTAAGAGGTCGTCAGGTTGTCAGTCCATCACAGAGTCAACACAGAAGGAGAGAGAGAGACAAACACAAACTCTCATATCCATGCCTACAGTCAGTTTGGAATCACCACTTAACCTAACCAGCATGTCTTTGGACTGTGGGAGGGAAACTAAAGGAAACCCATGCAGGCACAGTTAGAGCATGCAAACTCTACACAGAAAGTCCCTAACCAACCAGGAAACAGAAAATCGAACCAGAAGCCTTTTTGTTCTGAGGTGACATTGCTAACCACTGCATCACCTTGCCACACGCAAATACTGAGACTACACTATGTAAATACTCCTGTACAAGTAAAAGACCTGCACTGAAAATGTCCCTTATAATAAAAATAAAGTACATAAAGGCAATGTGTTTGAAGTATTAAAAAGAAAACTACAGCAAATTAAAAATGGTCCTCTATGGCTATTGCACTATATAATACATTTTTAGATCATTATGCATTCATTTGTAATCAGCATTGTGAAAATGCAACCAATGATTATTGTCATTATTGATCAATCTGCTCAATTAATCACTTTTATAACCAACAGTCTAACCACTGAAAATGAAATGTTTGTAGGGAATTTTTATATGAAAATATATCCACATATATTTGAAAACATGTGACATTAATGTCAATACATTAACTGTTTCAACTGTACCCATACATCACAGTTAAATCCATAAAAATAAAAATATTTTACAAATGCAGTTTGGCAAAAAATACAATATTTGCTTCTGAACAGCAGTAGAAGTAAAAGTGGCACAAAACTACTTCAAACGTGTACCTAAATACGGTAACTGCTTTTACAAATGTGCATGACATGTTAGTCATTCTTTCAACTGCTGTAACAAACGAATTTCCGAAATATGGGATAAATAAAGTCTTTATTGTCCTGTCATCTTTGTGGATCTAGATTTGTTTCATTTATTCGTTTTTCCTTTTAATTTGTGACCTGTTTGTACATAAATGCATTATTTATTTTTACTAACGCATAATTTGTAGGGCAGGTCACGCGTTGCATAACTGCAAGACTTATTATTAGCCAATAGCACACTGCACTGCGCTATTATTGGAAAATTATCCAATCAGCTTCCTCCAAGAAATTAATTCAACCAATCGTGTTGCGCCGAAGGGCAACAGGAAGTAAATGTCGTGCGGTCAGCGGCTGTCACAGAGAGCAACAAGCCCGCTATGTAGGAGCTTATTATTGCAACCGTGTATGCAAATTACTTCCTTTGTTAAATGGGAGGAAGGCTACCATACGGACATTAACTGTGTTTTATTAGGAAAGTATTAAACTCCTCTTTTAGTCCGTTTTTAGTGCTAACGAGCTAACGCCGGGGCTAGCCGCTAAAGTCAGTCTGTTCAGCCAGCTAGTCTCAGACGGCAGTTGTATGCCAGGAGTGGAGATCTCCGAAATGAGTGGAGCTACTACAAGGTACCGACCAGCTTAACCGACCTACACATCAGGTATGTAGTTGTTGGCCTGTGGTTCTTTAATTGAGGGTTGAAAGCCGCGTTTTAAAACGGGTGTGGGTTACGGCACCGGCCAGACTTTGTGACCAGAGGAGTAATTGGAAATGGAGAGTGAGGCTGCTGGTCAGAAATCCACTTAACAAAGTCACAGACACCTCACAGTGGTCGTGTCGTGACAGATGGTATGTCTTTGATATATTACAGTTATTAAACAGGGCGATCTGCAGGTGATGAGAAATGACAGCCACCACCATCAGATGACTTTCTCAGACGCTGAAAAGCCCGACATACCGGTTGTCAAATGGTTATCACATGATGAGTGTTGTCATACAAACGTTCCCATCAGCAGGATCAGCGAGTACACACCGTAATACTCTCTGTTCCCTGTTGAAAGTGCTACTCATCAGTTTCAGAGTTGGGTGGAAAGAAAAAAAAAAAAAAACTCACTGGTACTTTCCTTAAGTGTGTCACACATTTTGAAATGAGTAGTTGTGGATTATTCCTCGGATTTACTCTGACAGTGTTGTGATTATTTATATTTCTTTGGGAAGTTTGCACTTGATTTTGACTTAAAGATGTTAAAACGGGCTTTTGTTTTTTGTTTTTGTTTTTCTTTTATTAGACATCTGCAAGGAAACAAGAAAACCTGTGAACTATTCAGGTCCACAGGTGTTTATATCAGGCCTTTCAGTCACATGAATATTGTTTTCAGCAGAAAGTAAGAGGGTTAACGGAGAAAGTGTGGAGAATCAACAAACTGTAGAATATAAGAAGGCCAAAAAGAAAAGTGTGTATGCATGAACATTTATTTTTATTTTATTTAACCAGGAAAATAAGACTCTTCAGATTAAAAATCTCTTGTGTACAGAGGTACATGGTACCGCCTTTGCTTACTTCTCATATCCAGAGATCTTTCATATTTTCTTGTTTAACTGTCAAACAAACTCAGGTGACATGAAGCATGCGTCACTTATGTTTTGTTGTTCTTGAATTGTGAGGTTGTTGTTGTGGAGCACTTTGTAGTGAATGTAATTGTAATCTCTTTTCTGTTGTTTGTATCTGTCTGAGAGTTGCCACAGAAAATGTCTGAAACTACACTCCTACACTTACATAGTAGGGAGTGATAGTCATAGTTGCATTCTTCCTTAAGCCCTTAGGACAGTAGATGATCTGTAGTCTTGTGCCCAAATTGTGGTGTGACAGATGATTTCCGATTTAGAACAGTAACTCTTTGATTTGTTGGCACAATGCCCAGCAAGGCGGTGCAGGGACATTTTGGAATAATAACAGGAACTGGAATATATTGTCCCAAAATTATTCCACAAGGAGAGAAGCCAAAGATTGATAGTATAAAGAGGCTGATGCAAGCTTTTTGTTCTTTTTTCTTTTTTAAGGATCTTCCGATGGATAATAATAAAATTTAAAAAATAAACATTTCTTGTGATCTGTTTTGGTTGATCACACTACCGTTTCCAACATCTTCTTTCACACTCTAAATAAACATGACCTTCACAGATAGAAAGGCAGATAATATTCACTGAAACCAGCAGATCTTTTTTTTTTTTTTTCCTTGAAAAACATTTAAATTTATAATAGAAATTGTACTGTCAAAAACTGTACAACTCTGTCAACTCGCCAAGTTGAAAAATGGGTTAGTAGTTTATGTTGATAGTTTTGTTTAACATACACATAATAAGAGAGGCAAGGCCACGATGGTTTGGACATGTACAGAGGAGGGATATGTTGGACAAAGGATGTTAAAGATGGGGTCTGTGGTCTTAACCATAGAGAAGATTCATGGATGTAGTGAAGGAGGACGTGCACAGGGTTGGCGTGACAGAAGAGGATGCTAGGGATAGGGTGAGATGGAGGCAGATGATCCGCTGTGGCGAGCCCTGATGGGAGAAGCTGAAAGGAGGAGAAGAAGACATATTAGCACCTTGTTTTATAGTTTGATGCACTTTAGCAACTAACAACAATAAAAGTAAATCTGTTAATCCTGACTAAACTCAGCCTTTCCACTATAGTTTTTTCAAGTTTAAAGTTGTTTAAGTGATTGGACACAACATGTGCAAAAGTTCAAGCCAACTCGGTGGAATACTGGCTCTACTGAAAGTGAAATAATTTTTCTTCAGTCAGCACTAGTTTTTCTGTTTCTCAGTAAGATTACACAAAATCTACTGATTTCATGAAACTTGGTGGAGCAAAGGGAAAAAACATTAAATTTTGGTGCATATCCACATTGTTTTCCTTAAAATTTGTGAAATAGGGCACTGACCTTGGTGGACTGATCTCTTAAAATGCCCTTCTAGTTATCCTAGTACCAAAAAGGTCACAGAGCTCAACATTAATCTCAGGGGGACAGCACAGTCTTGATTTACATGGGGAATAATTCAAAAATAAATAAATCTATAATCATAAATAAGAGGGAGAAAAGGGAAGAACACACCCTTCAAGACAAACATGCAAAATATGTTCTGTACACGTGTTCTCAGATATACCAGGGTTTTTCCTGCATTGAAAGAGGTTTAATTTACTGAAGCATAAAATACACTTGCGTTTATCAGCCAGAAATAACAGGGAAACTGCAAACTTCTGTTAAGCAAGGTAACAAAGACTCATTGGCTCAACTATATGCAGGCCATTTGTGTCTGTGTTGTCACCCCCCCCCCCAAAGGCCTATTTGGAAATAAGGAAAAACCCTGTGTAAATGTATACCGTGCAGACGGAAGTGGCAAAACGGAAACACAATGCAAAAATTTTGTTTAAATCCAAGTAAATATTAAATGTAACAAGTTAAACTTTCACACAGAGTGTAAAAGTGTTTTGATTGCAGAATGAAAATGTTTCAGCGGTTAATTATTCATCTAGTCTCTTGCGTCTTTCTACTTTTTCTTTTACTCATCAGTTCTGTGTTGCAATGAAGAGCACCAAAGGCGAGCTCTGAGGTTTCAGAGCCATGAACTCAGTTTCCCCGAGTGCAGCACAGTACGTAGGGGGAGTCATGCAAGATGAGCTGTTGGACAGAGGGAGGCAGCAGCCCCTGGAGCGGCAGGGAAGCTTTGGAGTCAGGCTGCCACAAACTCCCGACACAAGCAGAGAAGCCACCGGGGAGCCTGATGAGATGGACAAACTCAAGGCCAAACTTATGTCAGCGTGGAACAATGTTAAATATGGTTTGTAGTCAGTTTTAAGTAATGAAGACTGAGAAAGAGAGCGAGAAAGAGGATTCCTGCTTTGAGAATCTTTTTTCCTCCTCTGTCTGCAGGTTGGACTGTTAAGTCTAAAACCTCCTTCAACAAGATGTCTCCTGTCACTGTCCTGGGCCACTCCTATCTGCTCAACAGTGAAGGTAAGTTCTAAATGTACAAACGCATCTTAAAACCCTGAAACCAACTCACTTGATGCTGTATTTCCTGTCTAGACAAATGTTAAGAAGAACAGACCCCAGGTGCTGTACTGATGTGGATTTTGGTTAACCACACTGGTTAACCTTTTCCTTTTAAATGCTTGTTTATTTTACATATGAAAACTGAGCAGTAGGACAAACACAGACAAAATCTTTTCTTTCCAAATATTATATACATGTCATTTATATAACCGAGATTTTTCATATGAAATTGGCATTGCAAACAGCTTCTTGCTTGAACAGACAAAGTGTAAGAGCTCTTACCGTTTGTGTGTCTGTGTGTGTTTCTGCATCTCTTCCTGCATCTCTCTTTCACTCCCTCTAAGATGAGGTGGAGCGGTTCCATCTGGCCTTTGTGTCCAGGATCTGGTTGACCTACAGGAGAGAGTTCCCTCAGCTGGAGGGATCCACCTGGACAACAGACTGTGGCTGGGGCTGCATGCTGCGCAGTGGGCAGATGCTGCTGGCACAGGGGCTCCTGGTCCATTTGATGCCCAGAGGTATGTCTCTACATCTGTAACACAAATTTTTACTTTCACACGTAAGCCATTTTCACTCATTAATTCTGTAAGATGTCGTGAAAATTGGGTGCTGACGCTGTCTGAAGTTGGTCGTTCTCGTGTAGCACAAAGCTGGAGATAGTTAGACTTGTTCTCACTTCTGGAAATTCTCCGTTTGGTTTAGGCAAGACATTGTGCTGGAGGCAGGATACAGGACAACCGCTCGCTATGAATTCACTGGACTATAACCTATGCTAATCTCAATGTGATATTTGTACATTGACTTTGTACTAGGGAGCTGGCAAGTTAAAGACCATTTAATTTACTATCCCGCTGTGTCAGACAGTTGTCACATGCACCTCCGTCAGATAATCTGTAGAGAAGTTAGAAGACACTGCCTGATGAGCATGCAGTGTCTTTGGTTTCTCAGTCCACCCCTCACCCGTCAGGTCCCGTTTTAAAACACTAAAATGGCAAGAGTGAAAACACTTGACTTCAAGCTTTGTAATGGGATTTCACTAACCAGGTTACTTCATGGTGGTTATGTCCATCTTTTATAGTTATGATTTGATATGATAAATACCACCTGACATCCTTTCATCCTCTTTCTGTGTCCAGCTCCACTTCCTTTATATCTATATCTTTATATAGCCACACTTAGGTTGTGTGTTTAACTCTATTCTTTTGTGTTATCCACATATTTTCTGTGCCTTATTTTTCCGGTTTTATTTCTTTTTTGCCTTTTCTTTTGACTGTCATCACTGCTGCTTGCTCTATTAAAACCTGTTTTGTTTTGTTTTGTTTTTCTGTGTGTATGCTAAATTTGTATGACATTCTCTGATTGTTTAAATCTAAAGACTGAAGGGGTAAAAAATAAATAAAAAAACAAGATCTTCAGCCTGGCTGTACTCAATTACTAAGTGCCAGCTTATTTACATTTTCTAGATTGGGTTTGGCCAGATGCTCAGCAGCTGACTGATGTGGACTTTGAGGTATTCCGACCACGTTCCCCAGCCCGGGCTGGAGGGGTCCCAATTCCTTCTTTTGGCTCTCCTCGAGGACCCAGCACCCCTGAGAAATCCCTGCCAAGCAGTCAGACACCCAAATACAGCCAGAAGAAAAGGCCTGAGCCTGCGAAGGACAGGCAAGAGCACATCCACTATAGGCTTGTTACCTGGTTTGGGGATCAGCCCCCGGCACCTTTTGGTGTTCACCAGCTGGTGGAAATTGGCAAAGGTTCGGGGAAGAAGGCTGGTGACTGGTACGGCCCCTCTATAGTGGCACACATACTACGGTAAGAGCTCCATCTTTTAACCATTATTTTTTACAAGCAAGACTTTACTATTTTCTGAAATCATTTACACAGCAGTTAAGCATTTACAGACTTATGAAACTGTTTTCTTTTCCCCCTCAGGAAAGCGGTGGCCAAAACGTCTGTGGTTACAAACCTGGCTGTATATGTGGCTCAGGATTGTACAGGTGAGATTTATAGACTAGGTGTTTGTTTAACTTACCAATCTGATAACTCCTGATTATTATTTGCTTTGCTCCAGTATGTACACTGTGTAAATACACTCACCAGCTACTTTATTAGATACACCTTTTCCACTGCTCTTTAACACAAATGTCTTATCAGCCAAACACATGGCAGCAACTCTGTGTATTTAAGTATGTAGACATGATTAAGACGACTTGCTGAATTTCAAACCGAGCATCGGTGATTTAAGTGACTTGGAACATGGCATAGTTGTTGGTGTCAGACAGGCTGGTCTGAGTATTTCAGAAACTGCTGATCTACTTGGATTTTTTCCACACAACCATCTCTAAGTTTACCAGAAAATGGTCTGAAAAAGAGAGAATATCCAGTGGGTGACAGTTCTTTGGGTGAAAATGCCTCAAATAACCACTTGTTACAACCGAGGTATGCAGAGAAGCACCTCTGAAAGTACAATACATTGAACCTTGAAGTACATGGGCTATAGCAGCAGAAGACCACACCGGTTGCCACTACTGTCAGCTAAGAGCAGGAAACTGAGACTACAGGTCACACAGGCTCACCGAAAGTAGACAATAGAAGATTGAAAAAACGTTGTCTGTTCTAATGAGTCTCAATTTCTGCTGCGAAATTTGGGTCACAGTTTGTTGTAAACAACACAAAAGCATGGATCCATCCTGCTTTGTATCAATGGGTCAGGCTGCATGTGGTAGTGTAATGGTGTGGGGGATATTTTCTTGTCTCGGACAGGAGATTCTCATCATGGATGTGCAGACGACAAATCTGCAACAGTTGTGGGATGCTGTCATGTTAATATGGACCAAAATCTCTGAGGAATGTTTCTAGCACCTTGTTGAATCTGTGCCACAAAGAACTGAGGCAGTTCTGAAGTCAAAAGGGGGTCCAACCTAGTACTAGCAAGCTGTACCTACTAAAGTGGCTGGTGTGTGTATGTCACGTGTTTTAATTCTCAATGTGTCTATACTTTGTAGTGTACAAAGAAGATGTGGTGCGTCTGTGTGATCTGTCCCTAAGCCAGACTCCCTCTGATCCGTCCTGTCAAAACTGGAAGTCTGTCATCATACTGGTGCCTGTCCGGCTGGGAGGGGAGGCCCTCAACCCGTCCTATATTGAATGTGTCAAGGTCTGTAGGCTGGGCTTTAAACCATCCAGCCCCTGACTCCTGTGTTGTTCCTAAAGAATTTTAAGTATCTAAACTATTGGAAACATTTGTGTTCATTCTCAGAACATCTTGAAACTGGACTGCTGTATTGGAATAATTGGAGGCAAACCGAAGCATTCACTCTACTTCATTGGCTTCCAAGGTAAGGATTGCCGAAAACATAGGTTCAGCTGTGTTCTTGGCATAAATCCAGCAGAAGCAAGGGCAGCTAGGGAAGAGTAGACATTTTTTGCTGTTAAGCCCCTCTGCAACCCCTACTGGTCTTGCAGTGACAATGCAAGAGTCTTTGGGTGTTGAATGGGCTTAATTGTTCATTAGCCACATTTTCTCAAGTGTGGATAATGGCATGTCTGGTTTGGCTTGGGGAGACTGCCACTTCTGCTTCTCTCTTCATGCTCTACTGGCTGGTTTTTGCCCTTAGACTTTAACTTATGATATCTAGTAGCTGTCTGCTTTTAAAAACTTTGTGAGTCACCACTTTATGTCGTGGCTTATGAGCCAGATCTTAACATCTAAAGGACTGACTTGTTCTATTATCATACCATTGTGCACTTGAGCTGAATATGTTTATTCTTACGACTGCTGTCTTTAGATCTCTCCTATTTGTGTCGCCATTTCAGCCCCTAAGCCAAAGGAGATTTGTAAATACTTGAGGTGGGATTGGACAGTGTAGTCGCTGCCTGAAATTGGTTGAAAACCTTTCAGGCAAGCAAGCACATCCTAAAATAAACTTCCCACCAAAAATAACCATTGTATGAGACAGCAATTATTGGAATCATCACAAAGTCATAAATAATTAAATTTAAAAAATGATATCCAAATTTGGATGTTTAAAGAGGGAAATTTGGCCTTTTATAGAAATTCCTAATACAGTAATATAATATGTACATTTGGGGGGTTGGTTTTTCCCTGAGCCAGCGTCTAATGATTTTTAAAAGGAACTAGCACTTATGACTCACAGCTTTGGGCTCACCGCTCTTCCATGGTAGTTACTACAAAGGTCAGCAGGAAGAAGCTGTCGGAATGAGGGAACAGTATGAGAGAGCCATTCATCCTTTCTGACAATTTGATTTATTTATTTATACTTTAATTCCTCTCTGTCTGGCAGATGAGCAGCTGCTGTATCTGGACCCTCACTACTGCCAGCCAGTGGTTGATGTCAGTCAAGTTAACTTCTCACTGGAGGTTTGTTGTCCTCTTTATTACATCTCTCTCTTCTGTCTGGCTTTTATCTCTTTTTTTTTTTTTGATCATATGACTTTCACACTCATTCACAGATCATTAAAGATAACATGTCTACTTACTTACCTGTTAACACTTGGCTCTGTTGACCTTTTTATTTATATGACTTATGTCTCCTTTTACCACCCTGCAGTCATTCCACTGTAGCTCTCCTAAAAAGATGCCCTTCAACCGCATGGATCCCAGCTGCACCATTGGTTTCTACGCAAAGAGCAAGAAGGACTTTGAGTCTCTGTGTTCTGCTGTTAGCGTGGTGAGTTTTTACAAAATCCTCCCACTTACGTGGATCTAATTTTATTAACACAAAACACTAGAAATGAGTGGATTATTGCAGCTTCTAGCTCTGATTCCATGAAAGGGGAAAAAAAATAAAAAGAAATATATATATATATATATATATATATATTTTGTGTCATCAGTGATGGCCAAATTGTCATAACTGCTTTTTTGTTGTTTTGTCAATTAAATGTATTTGAGTTTTGTACTGTTGAACAAAAAACAAGCAATTTTAAGGCATCACCTTCTGCTCTAGGAAAATGTGTAGAGCTAAAGCAACCAGTTGATTATTCAGATACTATTTTGACAGTTGAATGTTGCATCAAATTTTCAAGCAAAAATTCTCATTTTCTTTCAGACGTGAGCATGTAGCTGTTTTTCTTCATCATGTATGATAATCACTAGACTGTCAATGCAAAAGTAGGAAAAGGTGCCACGTAAACCAAGTAATGTATGTAGAGCTTCATATTGCATTCATATACTGATCATCTGTACCAAGGAGGTTATTGGTTGATTGGTTTGGTTTGTCTTTCTGTTTGTTAGCAGGATTTCTCAAAAAGTTATGGCATTAAAATTTTCACCAGAAGTGATTAACGGCTTTAGGTGATCCTGAGCTTCATTCAGGAATTTTTAGAAGATTTTTTACCATCTATCTATAAGATTATTTGTCGTGGCAGCTTTTCCACTTTTCCCTGGGTTTGATAAATTCTGTCGTGTTTTTGAAACGGTCTACTTTAACTCGTCTTTGTTGTCCTCCCAGGCTCTCTCATCATCCAAGGAGAAGTATCCCATCTTCACCTTCGTAGAGGGCCATGGTCAGGACTATGGACTTGAGGGTCACAGCAGCAATCACAGTGGACCTCCAGCTCACATCCTGCCTACAGGCAAGCTAGGCATGAGTAACAACAGAAGAAGCAGTGAAGAGTTTGTCTTCTTGTAAGGCTCTGAGGAAATTGCTCTCCCAGCTGTCACCTGAAGGGGGCAGAAATGGACACGTTTGCCTTGAAAGACTTGATTCTGTTGATGGTGCAGCTGCAAGGTGGACACGACCCTTTTATGCTTTGTCTCCCTCACTGGTCAACATGGCTGCTGTCATCACCTCTGTTGGGTGGGACTTATAAGCTAACAGGCATTAGTAAGCACTGGCTGGAGCACTGCTTTACTGGGTGAAGATGACTTCAAAATGGACAGAAATGTTTCAAGTACTTGAAGTGTTCTTGGTTCACTTCATCAGACACCCCAAGAAAAGCCTCAGAGTTGAGTGATGTCTGCATATTGTTTAACTGGCTCACTGGTCAGCTTGAGGGAATGCCTGATATTGTTCTTGACTTGTATTATATTATATCTGCTGAATATGTTTTTAATTTTCATTCTTTAAATTTATCAGGTCTATGAATGTGTGTTTTGTGTGCGAGTGAGTGTTAGGTTAGTGTAATTTATTTGTCTTAACTTGTACAGATGTATTTAGGAGTCTGCTGTGTTGCATCCCAGAGACGTTTCAAATTCTTCCACAAGCATCTTGAACAGCTGTAAATTCATTTTAGACCTCAGGGTCTTGATCCCACACACTTCCAGCTCTGACTCTTCATTCATTAAGAACATGAAACACTCCAGGAAATCTGCTGTTACATTGTTCCTGCTGCTTAAAAACTCAAGGTCGGGTATAAAGAGAAACAATGCCTTCAGTTGGAGATGATTTACCTGTTAAACTGTGGCTTAAATCATTCCCACTCTAGAATTATGTAAACATATTTGCAAAGTAAAACACTGCTCTGTTTACATACGTACAGGTTCTGGGTCTCACCTTGTACAGCCCAGGCAATAAGACAGACCCAGGCTGAATGGAGATTCTGCTTGATCTTCACACTTCTGCTGCAATGTCTCTGTGTTTTGTTTGTCCACTTTTTACGTAAAAGCTACTGCTGCAAGTTGCACTACTACTGTTATTAGGTTTATTGTCCTGATTTAAACTTCAGACACTGGAATTACATTTTACTTGTATCTGTTTTTTGTGTAGATTTGTATTTTTGAAATGTTGCTGTCTGAGCTGCACTACAAACTGCAGAAAAAAAACAAAGGTTTTCTTGAATGTATAGTATCGTCAAAGGAATGAGTCACTTTAGCCATCTTAAATGATAAATCCAACGGTGCTGTGATTAGTGGTGTCAGAGGTTTAGGTGTGGACTCTCATGAGACCAGACTGCAGGCTTTGGGTTAACTCCCTTGTACCAAAATTCTGTGTAAATTACTTGACATAAATAGGTATAATGTATGCACCAAAAATTCCAAAAACCTGCCAAAATGCACCAAACGTGATTCAGCGAGAAACATAGTGAACTTTGGAAAATATGCTTCTTATAGTAAAAGTTGTACAGCAGATGCTGAAACTCAGTGTGTCACGTGGTTCAGTTTACGTTTACATTCACCCATCACTTCATTAGGTACACATTGCTAGTACCAAGTTGGACACCCTTCTGACTTCAGAACTGCCTTTATTCTTTGTGTCACAGATTCAACAAGGTGCTCGAAATTATTCCTCAGAGATTTTGGTCCATATTGACATCACACATTTGCTGCAGATTTGTCAGCTGCACATCCAGGATCTGAATCTCCCGTTCCACCACATCCCAAAGGTGCTCTATTGGATTGAGATCTGGTGACTGTGGAGGCCATTTGAGTACAGTGAACTCATTGTCATGTTCAAGAAACTGGCTTGAAATTATTTAAGCTTTGTGACATGTTGTGTTATCCTGCTGGAAGCAGCCATCAGAAGATGGGTACACCGTGGTCATTAAGGGATGGACATGGTCAGCAACAATACTCAGGTAGGCTGTGATGTTTAAACCATGCTCAATTGATACTAAGGGGGCCAAAGTGTGGCACGAAGATATTCCCCACACCATTACACCACCACCAGCAGCCTGAACTGTTGATACAAGGCAGGATGGAGCCATGCTTTCATATTGTTTAAGCCAATTCAGACCCTACCACCCAAATCTTGTAGCAGAAATCAACATTCACCAGTCTTCTATTCAATTTTGGTGAGCCTGTGTGAACTGTAACCTCAGTTTTCTGTTCTTAGCTGACAGGAGTGGCACCCTCTGTGGTCTTCTGCTGCTGTAGCCCATCTGCTTCAAGGTTGGATGTGTTGTACGTTCAAAGATGCTCTTCCGCATACCTTGGTTGTAACAAGTGGTTATTTGAGTTACTGTTTCCTGTCTATCAGCTTGAAGCAGTCTGGCCATTCTCCTCTGACCTCTGGCATCAACAAGGCATTTACACCCAGAGAACTGCTGCTCACTGGATATTTTCTCTTTTTTGTCTGTAAACCCAATGGTTGTGTGGGAAAATCCCAGTAGATCAGCAGGTTATCTGTAAAGTGTCTTGTAATTTGGTGTTATAAATACAATTAAACTGAATTAAATTATCAGCAAAAAAGCTTGGGTGCAGTCACAGTATTTTAAACTTTTTAAGTGGAAAACAAATAAGCAATATGTATTTATATAGCGCTTTTTGACTGGAGTCACAAAGTGCTTTACAGAAAACAAGATCAAATTTTAAAAACGGGACGAAAGACAGGAATATAAAGAACACACAAAATGAATGAAAACTGTAAAAACTGCACAATAAATAACTAACGATTAAGAATTAAAAGACAATGCACACTGCACAAAAGCAGAAAATGTTTTGGTTGTGTATATCGCTTTTTAATGTTTTATTTATTCATTCATATGATTGACCTCACTTATCATTTTAATAACTGTGTTCATAGTCACCGTTCATGATTTAACAGTTGTAGGTAAAATAGGTCGAAATCTAGCCAAAGTTTTTCTTGAAATGTAACATTTCGGATGATTAGTCTGTATTTTCAAACTACAGTTCAGGGTTGATGCACGATGAATACAGGCTTGCAGTCTCTGCGCACGCATGCGCGCTACTGTACGGCCGTGACTAGACATTCGGTCATAGGAGCGGTGGAGGGGGGCGCTCGAGCCACGTCGGTGAAACAAATCAACGCTTGAAGGCAGATTACAAAGAGGGTGAGTAGGCTAATTGCGACAACTGCTGCATCTTCTTTCATCACCCGCAAATATCAGCTCGGGAGCGCAGAAATCCAACCAGGACTGCCAGTCCTGTTGATGCGGGTAGGTCTGTCGCACAAGCACAGTCCGCCATTCCCTTTTTTTATATTTAACGAGACACCCTTTCATGTCAGAGTGAGGAAATTCTCAGCAGCAGGGGCTCATGTGCATAATTTACTGCATTTCCCCGTGTTCAGTTCAAGTTCACTGGTAGACCCGGCAGCTGTAATTGCATATGCGCGCAACGGGTGATTTGGTGCAGCGCAGCAGGAGAGGAGAGTCTACATCTGATAGACTGGACAAAATTCACCCCTATCCCGCAAAGATTGCACCCTCATCATTTATGAAAAATACAGATGAACTCATATATAGTCATTTTTGCCACGCTTCTTTAATTGTCTAATCAAAGTTCTTATTAATTCTTACTTTAATAAGTAACTGGTGCATATTGCACTGCCATCTTACTGAAATTTGTCATTTCTCCTCTTTCTCTTCAGGTCCCAGGTGCTCTTCCAGGAGCAGGAGATCCAGGGTGATCATGTCAACACCTGATCCCCCCATGGGAGGCACCCCTCGCCCGGGTCCCTCCCCTGGTCCGGGTCCTTCTCCTGGGGCTATGCTTGGCCCCAGCCCCGGACCCTCCCCGGGCTCCTCTCACAGTATGATGGGCCCCAGCCCTGGTCCTCCCTCTTCAGGACACTCCCAACCAGGGCCCTCTGGATATGGCCCGGACAACATGCACCCTCTGCACAAAGTAAGGACATTCAAGCAGCAGTCCCAATGAGACACTTAACTGCTGCTGATATTTCAGGTCTTTTAGGAAACAGCGCTGTGTCAGTCATTACTTTTTAAACCTATTTGCTACAGATTTACTGTGAGTCATGCACAGAAAGGATTCAAATATTGCATTCACTTACATGAGAATGTACTGTAGATCATGCACGTGTAGCAAAACATTAAAACCTCCAAATCAGTAGACCTCCAAATTCATGTTAATTTGCTGTTTTCATTATGCTTAATTTTACTTTCTGCAGTTTTAGGATATATCTATATATATATATATATATATATATATATATATATGCACATTATTAATAGACACACATATTATCTAATATTTATTCACTAACTAAATTATTAACCACTAACAAAGCTTAAAGGGTATCTAAAGTATCTACATAAGAAAACCAGTCTTGCTGTTCTAGTGATTTGGGTTACATAATTTATTTCAGTGTAGGAAATCTTTCTATTTTTTTTTTCCAAATGTCATATGATTTCCTCTGTAACATTTTCAGTGAATTTTATACATTGAGAATTGAAAAGTTTGAAATCTACAAAGTAGGACCTGCACCTGTGAACCAAATCAGTACATTTCTTCCACATTTGGCACAAAGCATCTAACATGTTTGATCTGACATTATCTAACCACTCCTGCTGTACATTATTTTTCATATAACTTAGTAAGTTATATGAATATATAACTTACTAAGTTATGCCTTTGCCATTTTCTTTTTACTCAGCAAAACTACTTCGGCATAATGGCTTTTGTTCAAAACTGAAAATGTTGTTTAACTTCGGCACTCGCTGATTTCTCCCACAGACCATGGAAGGCTTGCACGAGAAAAGCTTGAGTGAGGAGAGCCGTTTAAGTCAGATGAAGGGACTGTCAATGAGACAGGGCGGGCACAGTGGTATGGGCCCCCCACCCAGTCCTCTAGACCAACACTCACAAGGTAGGCATGTTACCTAAACCATTCTTAAGCAATTTTCTTAAGTCCCGCAATATGTAAGACATGATGTGCTTTTAACTGTGACTTGTCTGCAGTGGTGTGATCATGTGGCCTGACTGTCTCACAGGGGAGTGTCTCTGTTGTCACAAGCTGTGACACGAACCATCAAACCCTCTTTATTGTTTTGATATTATCAAAATACTGAACAATATACAGTTGTCATAGCTCAGTCTAGCTCACACAAAGGCAGTGTTAACAGTTGGGTAGTAACTTTGTAGCTGCCCTCTCCATGCTGTAAGAATGGGATATAGACAGGCTTAAGAGTGTGAATCACATTCTGTGAAAAAGAAAATCCAGGATTTGATCAGAGTTAGGCAATAATTTATTGTTTATTTGCTGAAGGTTTTGGTGCAGGGATGGTTTTGGTGTTTTTGGAAATACATTTATTAATGTATTTTTCCAAGAGTTGAATGAGGAGATTCATACCATTCTCCAGTGTGTATAAAATATGAAACTACAGTCAGTGGTTGGTTAGCTCAGCACAAATAACTGGAACTGGTGAAAATAGCTACCCATGCAATTTCAAAGCTAATAAAATGACTCCAAAAGCTTGCTACATAGCATGTTATGTCATGGTTAAAAAACACAAAGTTTAAAAATGACACATTGTGGTTTTGTGGGGGTTATGTGTGAGAATATTTCCTAGCAGGTAAAGTGAGGTCTTTGTGTTTGATTTGAGAGACTATAAGCATATTATGAAATTTTCCTTTACGGACCCCTGGTGAGTGATTCTCTCTACCTGCCTGCCTTTCTGTATGTGTCTTCCAGGCTACCACTCTCCATTAGGTGGCTCTGACCACTCCAGCCCTGTCCCTTCAAATGGTCCCCCCTCTGGACCTCTTATACCCTCATCTTCTTCCTCCTCATCCTCTGGTGGACCTGGCTCTGCCTCTACACCTTTAGATGGCCCTACTGGAGATCAGCACATTTTGGGTCCTAATAACCGGCCCGGCCCTCCAGGCAGTTCTGGACCAGGCCCAAGCCCTGGACCCAGTCTTGGCCCCGGTGTCCCTACCCTTGGTTCTGGCCATGATACTAGTGGCCCTGCAGGACCAGGAGGTTCTGGTGGCCCTGCTGGCCCAACTCCCTTTAACCAGAACCAGCTTCACCAACTCAGAGCCCAGATTATGGCTTATAAAATGCTAGCTCGGGGACAGCCCCTGCCAGACCACCTTCAAATGGCTGTCCAAGGAAAGAGGCCGATGCCAGGGATGCAGCAGCCCATGCCAAGTCTGGCTCCTGGAGCTGGAGGAGGGCCGGGAGGTGGTCCAGCAGGACCAGGGCCTGGGCCAATGGGCTCAGGCTACAGCCGAGCTCACGGTGAGCAACCATGGGGAATGTCTGGAATACCAGGCTACTGTATATCCAATAGTGGGGTAGTTAGTAGAAGACAAATTCACACCTGCGACTTTTAATGTTCTGCAAACATTCACAAAACTCCCAAAATATTTTTCTTAAATTTTAACAAACCCTTGTTATGAATGTGCTTCATACAATCTGCGTTCTTTGGTTTCTTAGGAATGATGGGTCCCAACATGCCTCCGCCAGGCCCATCAGGGACCCCAGCTGGGATGCAGGGTCAAAACCCCAATGGACCTCCCAAGTCTTGGCCTGAAGGTGCGTGGTGCTGGTATAAGACCTTGCGAAACTCTGTCTCTTCATTAGGAGCCTCTTTGATGAAACCTAGTTTGGATATTAGTGTAAAAAAGGCTGAATGAGTGCTGATAGAAAATTGGAACCATTTTGCCTTATAGTGTTACTCCTGGTCTTTTATTACAGTCATAATTCATGATTTTCTTTGACTTTAGATGGTCATTATTTGCTGTGAGGTACTACAGTGCCATTGTCTTTCCTCCAGGCCCCATGGTGAATGCAGCAGCCCCCTCCAATGCACCTCAAAAACTCATCCCCCCTCAGCCCACTGGTCGGCCATCTCCTGCTCCACCTTCAGTTCCCCCGGCTGCCTCGCCAGTGATGCCCCCACAGACCCAGTCCCCTGGCCAACCTGCACAGCCTACTCCCATGATGCCTTACCACGCCAAGCAGAACCGCATTACCCCCATTCAGAAACCCTGTGGCCTCGACCCCGTGGAGATACTGCAGGAGAGGGAGTACAGGTACATCAAGTCTTTTGGGGATGCACTACCCTCTATCGCATTTATGTTTCTCTTGAAGAATACAGCAAAATTTGTATTTAGTTGTCTGATTGTTCAGGGTGGCCGATGACTTAAATTGCAGTATAATCAGTACATAGATAGATAGTTACCTACTTATACTTGTGTTCAGACTTTTATAAAGCAGCATGCAGTATTTACCAGCTTCTTCTTGAATATTATCTATCTATAATATAGTACAAAAAACATTAAGCAAAAAACAATGGGAAATTAAGAAAGGGCTTTTGGAAAGCACATCTTCTGCCAAGGCCAATTTAGCTGTTTTTTTCCAAGTGACCCAGATCAACACCAAAATTGAATGGTTTCTTCCTTTGTCCCTTTGTCTCACCTCTCCATCAAGTTCCCTGAAATTTGGCTTGGTAGTTTTTGTGTAATGTTGTTGATCAACAGACAAACAAATAGCAGTGATAACATACCTCAGAGCACTGGCTTTCAAATTTGTGTGCACAAGGGCAAGCCAAATTTTCCAAGCACACCGGTATTCATGCCCTTAAAAAGTGGCCTCTATATCCTCTAATACGTCATCAGTTCTTCTTTTGATTGTACTTTTGACAGCCCATTTGAATCTGGACCTAGCATGGCAACTGCAAGTTATCTTGCCTTATCAAACACAATTGTTTCCTCTGGTTCAGATCCAGCTATTCTCTGAATGGATGTTTGGTTTCTAAGTACCTCTTTAGCTTGCTTTGCACTGTGTTAGCACTTCTCCAGACAGATAACTTACCCGGGCTGTAGGCTGATAGCATCTCTGGTCTACCCGAAGTTGCAAAAAAGGTAGTTTTTTTGTAGTACGTCTTTTTCTTAGGTGGTAGGTTGTCTGATGTAGTGGTTAGTTGTGGTTTGTTGTGATCAGTTATCCTCCTTTTAATTGCAGCCAATCAGGGCCTTTTATGATTCATAATTCTCACCATTAGCAACTGCACAAAGAGACTTTGATATACAGCTCCGGGAAAAAATTAAGAGACCACTGCAAAATTATCACTTTCTCTGATTTTGCTATATATAGGTATATGTTTGAGTAAAATGAACAGTTTTGTTTTATTCTATAAACTACTGACAACATAACATAACAAAATACCAAAAAAGGTCCAGTGTTTTCAGACCTCAAATAATGCAAAAAAAACCAAGTTCATATTCATTTTTAAACAACACATTACTAATGTTTTAACTTAGGAAGTGTTCAGAAATCAATATTTGGTGGAATAACCCTGATTTGCAATCACAGCTTTCATGCGTCGTGGCATGCTCTCCACCAGTCTTTCACATTGCTGTTGGGTGACTTTATGCCATTCCTGGTGCCAGAATTCAAGCAGCTCAGCTTTGTTTGATGGCTTGTGACCATCCATCTTCCTCTTGATCACATTCCAGAGGGTTTCAATGGGGTTCAGGTCTGGAGATTGGGCTGGCCATGACAAGGTCTTGATCTGGTGGTCCTTCATCCAGACCTTGATCGACCTAGCTGTGTGGCATGGAGCATTGTCCTGCTGGAAAAACCAATCCTCAGAGTTGGGGAACATTGTCAGAGCAGAAGGCAGCAAGTTTTCTTCCAAGATAACCTTGTATGTGGC
>VUQI01056229.1:0-10756 GCA_015106735.1 Paratilapia polleni | reverse complement strand
GTTCTGCTGAGAAGGTGATTGGCTGCAATCTGCCTTCCCTCCAAGACCTGTACACATCCAGGACACTGAGACGGGCAAGGAAGATTGCTGCTGACCCCTCCCACCTGCGGTCCATCAGAACCAGTACCTCACGACACAAGAGCAGTTTCTTTCCCCAGGCTGTTGGACTACTTAACACCGCCCCCTCGCCCCGCTCACTGCTCAATTAATGTGTTACAATAACACACATACTTACTACAGACTATAATAACTTTGCACACTGGATTCAGTACAAGCACTTTGCACATCATGTTCTACTTAAATTTTGCACTTCTCCCCCCCTTCCTGTCCATAACCTTTACATATGTCTTAATTTCTTTAATATCTGTAGGCAGTTAGTATATATTGTGTATTTATTGTGTATTTATATATATATATATATATATGTATATATTGTATATTGTAAATTCCATATATTCCATATATTCCACTTCTGTACAACTGTATTGCACCATGACACCAAGACAAATTCCTCGTTTGTGTACAAACTTGGCAATAAAAATAATTCTGATTCTGATTCTGATTCTGATTCTATCAGCCACCTACAATGCAGTCTTGAGATCCCTTACCCAGCGTTTCAGCCCCCACTCACATCTAGCTTCAGATGACCTCATGAGCTCACATAACGGTGGGATGGGGCAATGTCTTACAGAGGTTTCACACTTTGGCCCTGGTGACAGTAATGACCCACGCCTTTTTTCACAACTTGGCTCATGTGGCGACTCACATGATTAATAGTGGGTCAGTGACCCTCAGGTACCACCTCTAAGGGGACAGCCCACACTAGAGGTTAAATACCTGGGACACTGCCAATTGTTTTAGAACTGAAGAAGCCTCTTGGATGAGAGGCAAAATGTCTTCACGAACCTAAAGAAGTCCAGTTGCCTTCTTCTCAAGCACTCAAGACCATGGACTTCAGAGACCTGCCATCATAAGTTTTCTGATTTCAAATTTCAATTTGTCTGACCACAAAACAGTTCTCCACTTTACTTCAGTCCATTTTAAATGAGCTTTGGCTTAGAAAAGATGGCAGTGTTTCTGGATCATGCATGATAGAGCTTTAACCTGCATTTGTGGATGGTGAACTGTGATTACAGACAGTGATTTTTGGAAGTGTTCCTGAGCCCATGCAGTGATTTCCATGACAGAATTATACCTGTTTTTAATGCAGTACCCAAAGATCATGGGCATTTAATACAGATTTTTGGCCTTGTCCCTTGCGCACAGAGATTTCTCCAGATTCTCCGAATATTTTGGTGATATTATGTACTGTAGATGATAAAATTTTTAAAGTCTTTGCCATTTTATTTTGAAGAACATTATTCTTAAGTTGTTCCACAATTTGTAGATGCAGTTTTTTTTTGCAGATTGGTGAACCTCTGCCCATCTGTACTTCTGAGAAACTCTGCTTCTCTAAGACATTCTTTTTATACTCAGTCATGTTACAGACCTGATGTTAATTAACCTAATTAGCTGCAATTAGGTTACTCTGTTTTTGTTTGCATTTTACACAATGTGTTACATGGTGCGAGCAGAACGATCTGCAGCTTAATGTGGCATAGACTAAGGAACTGCTTGTGGACATGAAGAGGATTAGAACACCAGTGATCCCTTTTTCTATCCATGGGGTCTGTGTGGATACAGTGGAGGATTACAAATACCTCGGTGTTCACACTGACAGTAAATTGGACTTCACTAAAAACACAGAAGCCTTCTATGAGAAGGAACAAAGCCGTCTCTATTTTCTGAGATGACTGAGGTCTTTTAATATCTGCCAGATGATGCTCAGGATGCTTTATGAGTTTGTGGTGATCAGTGCTATCCTCTATGCTGTGGTGTGCTGAGGCAGCGGACTGAGGATTGTGGACACCAACAGACTCAACAAACTGATCTGCAAGGCCAGTAACATTGTGGTTGTGGAACTTGACTCTCTGACGGCAGTATCAGAAAGAACAATGTTTAAGTTGCACACCCTCTCCATTATGTGCTGGCCGTCACAAGAGTACATTCAACATAAGACTCATTCCACCATGATGCACTACATAACACCACAGGAAATAACTCCTGCCTCTTTGCTTTACAACTCCTCCCAATGACACTTGGACTTCTTTATCTTTTTTATATTGTACATATTATTGTTTAACTTTGGAGTATTTATTTTAACATATTGCACCTTGAATAGAGTGTGTTATTTATACTTATTTGTATATATAGAGTATATATTTTTCTAGCTTCATATTTTCTGTTTTTCATATTTAGATTTTAATTGAGCATCTGTAACAATGCAATTTCCCCTCTGGGATTAATAAAGCATTCTGATTCTGATTCAGATATGCTGGCACATAATATTGATACTTTTATTTAAACATGCATGCACTTTTAAAGCATTCCCCCACCAAACTAACCATCACTACCTTATGCCTCCTTGTGGTGGTGCTTGTCAAATAAACAGGGTAAAGTGAATGGAAGTTAACCAACTTGCAATGAAGAAGATTATCTTGCAATGTACTGAATATTGCAGAACTGCTTACCATTGTTATTGCAGGCAATCAATCATAGTAGTTAAATACTAGTAGTATTAAATATATATTAAACACAGCCTTCATTGTTTGATGTCACATTCCAATTGTGTAATGTGTGCATTACAATGAGAAAACAGAAAGGCAAAGACTGACTCCTTTTTATCTCTGTACTTAAAGCGTGAGGATGTGACAGTCGCATCATTCTGTTTCTGAATTCTTAAGATGACAGCTCTGGCACCCCATGAAGCTTCATTTCCTTCCAAATGGAGGGTCAATCTTCTGTCTGTGCTTCACTGTCCAATGCTGTTAAGGATTGCAGGGTATTAAGAGGGATTCAGCCCACAGAAGGGGCCATGGTATTTACTAAGTGAGCGCAGAGGGCAGAGATGGAAATAGCTCAAAATCTGAACCACATACCAACAGCAGACAGCCCCTTAAAGAGGGATGTATTTTGTGGCTTTGGGCACATGTAGACCAAATTGTGACCCACATGTCTGGTGACTGAAAAAGTAGAAATTTCAATCAGTCACGTACATCCTCCAATTCCATAAAACAATAAAACATTTTCTGAAATGTTCCCTCTTAATTTTTTATGTCTGTTTTTCCCCTGTTAGACATGTGAAAAGACCTACAGGTAAAACAGTATATCCTTTATTGTTAAATATTCTTCTTAGAATAATAACTGAAGAAATAAAACGTGTGTTCATAGTTAGTTGCATTGGAACAAGATATTACTTCATATGCACTACACTGAAATACATACCATTGCTAATATCTTGCATTTCATTCATTTTATTTATTACTGAAGCAGTCCTTCTGCAATGTAGACTTGGTGCTGGAAGGCTTTATAACCCCCTGACACTTGAGACTTAGGTTCCCCCCACCCCTATGAAAAGGGGTCCAGAGGAAACAGTAATTAACTGGAGTTTCTGGTGTTGTAGGTCTGTCTCACCTTATAGATGCTTCACAAAAACACAGTGCAGTGCTTACAATCTCACTAGCAACACTAGTTACCATCTTGCGATGGCATCACACCAACCATGATGGCAGTCAGTTCTTGTAAACCTTGTAAAGTTTTTGACAGTATCTTGCATGTTTGTAACACTATAATGTCAAGTCAAGTCAATTTTATTTAAAATTTAAAACATTTAAAACAACAGGAGCTTTCCAGGCAAACACATTTACATTCCAGGTCTCCAAAACCCGGATTACAAAAATTCAAAGCTCACATGGACAAGCAACATGATAAAAATGAAAACCAAGAAAATGTTTACAATGATAAAAACATGACAAATTAATAAAAGTCTAAACTCTGGGACAAAATTCTAAAGTTAGTCAAAAATAGAAATAAATACATAAATAAAACAGACACAGTTAAAATAAAAGAGCAGTAAAAATACGTTCACAGTGGACAAAATCTGTCCACAGACAGACTAATAAAAACCTGCAAAAACACTCAAAACCTCCTTGTATGTCCTGCTATACCGTTTGTGTCGACATTTTGTCAAGCTCTCTCTTTCTCACAAACATATACATGCAAAGATTCTCTGGATTAAAAACAACACCATGCCAGTTTATATTTGCATAAAAACAAGACTAGATTTTGCTTTGTGTTAACAATTATACAACTGACAAACGCATGGACATTAACGAATTACTGTAAGCCCCAATAGTAATATTGTGTAGTGAATGTACAAAATAAAGGTGGATAAAAAAGAAAAGGAGAGAACACAGCAAAACGTTTGGTGGGTGTTTTCATTTGGAACTTGTTGCATTGTGTGGTAAGCTGATTTTCAGACATGCAGCTCTGAACTTTTCTAGGACTTACCCTACGGTGGAGCATATGAGCAAATGTCCGAAGCATCAGACATTACCCGGTTTATAACCTGCCACCTCCTTACAACAAAGTCCGTAAAATGTGGGATTGTGCTGATGTGCTACTAACAAGTCATAAGCTAGTGACAGGTCGTGTGCTGCCTCCTAGGCGCTGTATCCAGGCAGCTACTTCAACTAAACCACATTAAGTATTTCCAGTAGTGAAAGTACATCTGAAGAGGACTATTTCCTGGTGTGTGCATGTGAAAAAGAACAACTGGGGAAAAATCCCCACTTAATTCATGTGCGAAACAGGGGTGATTCTAGGATCAAACCTTTAGGGAGGCTCAGCCCCCAATCATAATGCCATGCATACTGTGCCTTGCAATTAATATTAATGGAATATGCTGCTTAGAAATTATTCAACCCTTTTCACCTTTGCAAACCTCAATTCAATTTGGTAAACATTACAATGTTACGTTCAAAAGCAACCTAATTAGTTGGATGACCTGCTCTAGTGTCTAAGAATAATTTAGAATGAATAATTACAGATTTAAATATAGTACTCTGGTTTTAGGGTGGACCTTTTAGTTATCAAACCTGAGGCAAAGGATTGATAACTAAAGAATTTGGAAAAATAATTTTCCGAAGTAAGTTAAAGTGGACATGAAACACTACCTGTATTAAGGCTAAATGACACCATGGACACCTACTCAACAAAACTGTCACAGATTTAATGCTGTCTGTGAAGCTGTATTTAAAAAATAAGTGTTTTAAATTGCAGTTTTTGGAGCACAGAATGTGACGTCATTGGATTGGTTGGGTGGTTGGTTGTTGTTACCGTCCTACATTAGTTTATGTTAGCTAACTAGTGACAGAACCAATAACTCAGAGAAAAACAAGGAAACTAAAACTAAAAAGCAACCAAAGGGAGTCACTTTTGTATTGCCCCTGGCTGCAGCAATTAGTTTTATGTTAAAAACCAAGGAAAGACTGTCCACTTTCACTCTTTGTCTCTTAAGCGGTAAGTGATTCTACATTGTTGGCTAGCTGCACTGAAACCGGAGAATCTGCTTGTAAGCCATAATGCTCGGGTTTGTAGAGCACTTTCTAAATGAGGACTGTGTGGAGAAGAGGGTGTTTGAGTCAGGACCAACGAGCTGAAGTCCGAGGCTGTCCCCTCTGTGTTTGATTTTTCCTCGTCGGGTTGGGTGTACAGACTGATTGGCGCAATCAGCTGGCAGAGCAGATGTCAACAAGATCCGATCAGCACTATTTTATGAAATATTAAAGTGTGATTTAAACTCCAGTTATATCAGGGTTAAGTCTTTCTTTTCCCAAGCACACCCAACCAGTTTACAACATAACAGGTTACTACATGCACATCACACCACAACCATCATGAATCCTAATATTCATCAGCATCTCCGCAGGGGTTAAAAAGAAAATCGCCACAATTGCACTTCACATGGTCTAAAAACTGTAACTTAAAACAATTATTTTTTTAAATCCAGCTTCACGGACAGTGTTAAATCTGTGACAGTTTTATAGAGCAGGTGTCCATTAGCCTTAGTACAGGTAGTATTTCATGTCCTCTTTAAAAAACAATTTGTAGCAAAGCAGGTAAGAGGAGAGACATGCTTAACATTGTTTCAGTCTCTTCTCTTTCAGTCCATAGAGGCAGTCCACCAAATCATCAAGCAATTAAAATAGCATTATTCAGTGCAGACACTGGAAAATCAGACTGCCTCTCCATAGACCTGGACAAGAAGCAAACTGGTAAGGGTCATTCCATCTCAAATCAGCACATTTTTAGAAATCCAAAGTTTGGATATATATAATGATTGCTGTGGAATTTTAGCTTCATATATCAAATACTTTTCAAGATTTATTTGTCTGAAAAATGGTCCGTCTACCTACTTTTAGGTCTTTTTTTCCTTGCACATTGAAATCTGAGGTAATGTTTGAACATGAATATCTCAAAAATCTGTAATTTGGCACAATAAGGTAAAATAAAACATGTAGAAGACTTTTCAACATGCAATTCTAAGTCACAAAAATGAAGAAAATGCTATTTTCATTCAAATTTCATGCTAGATTTAACAAATATGAGAAGTTGTACCACAAAAACAAAAATATCAGTAGATAGTCTAATCTGAATATAACAAAATTCTGGAGTTTCCAGATGTCAGAAAATAGGTACTACTACCTTGATATTTTAAATGTAGCAAGGGAAGTCAGAATGGCAGAATCTGAATCAGTGGGAACATGTAAATACATTTTATTTGTTTTTGTTTTGGAACTACAAGCAAATAATTTGGTATAGATTAAGCACTAAAATTCTATTTTCTACTACTTTCCTTTTGGTCAGTTCCGCTTTGGTCAGGAGAAATATAATGCAGAATGTTCCATGTCTACCACATGTTGAGCTTCAACTCAAGGGTAAGAAAATGCTCTTTTAAATGTGTGTGTGGGATTTCTGGCAGGTTCTTTCTTCAGTGGTCTCTCCTGCAGAGTGCCTGATAATGCAGCCAAAGGCCAGTAAATGTCAAATACCGTGGTCTAACACCCTCTCCTCTTTCTTCACATATCCTCCTTCGCTGCAGTGGCCTCTGAAGGTTTCATGCTGACTGAAGTCATACACTCATCCTGCTATGTCCAAACAGTGCTGCAACAGTGAGGGGGATAAAACAAGCTGTAGTTAAACACACATACACATAACACACAGTGGGACAAAACAGCAACAGTGTCTTAGACCATCTCACTACTTCTGTAGTTGGAGATTCATGTTTACATCTGCCCAGGTTTTATCCTCCTTGTTAACTTCCTTGTGGTGCCAAAAAGCCTACTTGATTTGGCCATGAAGTGGCCTTTCGGGGTGGGCAGTCTGTTGCTGTATTGTTTTTTTGGGGGAAATATCTGAGTAAATAAAGGATAGAATACCATCAAATTTGGTCATGCAAAAGGATGAATCCTGATGATCATTGGTTTTATCTGGCGCCAGCAGCAGATTAAAATGACTACTGCTGGAAGATGGCAGCCCCATATTCTGTTTGTAAAATATCTTTAAAAATCATGAAGTATTACCCCACTTTTTCTAACTATGACAACCACAGTAGATATGAGAATGGACTGGAATTCAATCTGAAGAGTGAAGAAAGTTTTTCCCCGTACGTCAGCCTCTGTGGGATTGTGCAGTGCTCTTTACACTGGTTCCTGCTGGGCAGTAGATTGTCTCTGAACAAGGCCACAGCATTTGGCATGGGCTGAAAGGAGGCACTCCCAGGCTGTGATGGGTGTGCATGACTGATGCCAGAAATATCGATGCAGATGGGCTGCCGAACAGTGTGGGGCTGACTGAAAAGGTTTGAGTGTCAAGTTACGTGTCTCATTAGGAGCAGAAGAGAGCTAGAAAACAGGAAGAATAACACGACACAAAGGTGATCCCTGCTTAGTTTGTGAGAAACAGTGGAGGTATGAATTAGAGCTGAAGAATCTCTTTCAAATGGAACAGGTTATTTATTGGGGTAAAGCTGTCTGCTGTAAACAGGCTGAAATGTATCATGTATGTTCTATTCTTTTCCTCCTGCTGCAAATTGTATTAACTCCCCCATATCCGGGACACATTTTCAATTAAAAAGAATTCATGCTTATTTCATATAATTGAAATTATCTCAGGGAAATGGATGCCAACCTTTTTATAATGGAAAGCCGACATTATTCCTCAGGCTTCCCTTGCATGAGATTCAAAATTCAAGACCAGTTGGTGTCTGGAAGCAAGTGCATTGCAACCCTCATCTATACAAGGTTAATTGACTCTTAGAATCCATTTCCAGTACTCGGATTTCTCTGTTGCCTGAGCTGTATAAATATCATTTCATTATTCCAGCAAACAAAACAGCCGTTCCAAACATAACAAACCGTATAATAATTTCTGAACTCTCGCTGCTCGTAAGAACTCTGTCTAGACCACACTGAGGTGCCATCAGTTTCTAAGGGGTGTTCTGCATCTGCTCATTCAGATAAAGTATTCAGTTTCATTTGTTTTGCAAGTCAAGTCACGCTCCCATCTTGCACTGTCAGTGGAATCCACAAAGAAAAACAAGAGTTGGTTTTTGGAAACAAAAGTCCAAACAGAGTATCACCAGTCAGCCTTTGCTAACCCACTTGCATCTACTACACCTCTGCACAGAAGTGAATGGACTCTGGTAAATATTCAGGAGGGAGTTTGCTAATCTTTTGGTAAACAAAAAACAGATCAGAGGATAATGAAAAGGAAGAGAAATCACTCAGGCCTCTCAGCATTTCTGCCCTGGGAGCCTTTCTAAGCTACTATAACTTTTTTCTAGAAGCTGTCCATATGTTGGAGTTCCCACTGTGGTCTGCGGCTCTCCTCTTATGAAAATGTGCCTTTTAATTAAAGGAGCTAGTGGAACAAATTAGAATCAGGGGTCAATGCCAGCGATGATCAATGTTGGCCGAGGAGGAGAGCTAGGGCACAAGGACAGAGTGTTGTTTTCAAACCTCTTTTCCACTTCCTGGCACTCTGTTATCTATCATCCCCATTCAGGTACATCCATCCATCGTTTTGTGTGTGTGTGTGTGTGTTTGTTGGGAAGATGAAGGTAGAGTTGGGTGCAGATGGTGTGGTTCCATTTCTACGGCCCATTGTCCTCCATCAGGCACAACGGGATGTTATCAGCCTCAGCCAGGCTCAACCTCCTACAATGCTTCATTACCTGTGTGGGCGCATGTGCATTTTCATCCCGCAAACAATGCTTCATTACATGTCTCTCCCAGGGCTCCCTGAACATTTCTTCCTGTCTCATTACCCAGCGAGAGCCACGTTATCTGTTCCAGTCATATTTACCTTGCAGACCTTTGCCTTCTAAGAAAGCATATCCACACAAAGCTGTCATGTTTGTTAGAGGCATAATTCTGAAATACTTGTTTAGTTGGTATGTATGTGCACACCTCAGACAATACAGTAATACAGTACTGAGAAAAGGTTTGTCACTAAATTTGAACTGAAGATATGCTATTTGGACAAAAGTACTGGGCCGCCCACACATTACACCTACAGGAGCTGCTGGGCCATGAAAACCCATGTCATGAAGCTCCCGACACTCAGTTTTTGTGCTGACATTAATGCCAGAGGAGATTTGGAACTCTGCAGTTATTGAGTCAGCATAGCGCTGGCAACATTTATGCACTATGAACCTCAGCACTCAGCAACCCCACTCTGTAACTTTATGTGGTCTGCCACTTTGTGGCTGAGTTGCTGTGGTTCCTAAACGCTACCACTTTGCAATAACACCACTTAAGCTGAATGTGGAATATCTAGGAGGGAAGAAATTGCACGAACTGACTTGGTATAACAGTGGGATCCTATTACAGTACCGTGCTCAAATTCGTAGGTCTTTAGAACAACCCATTCTTTCACAAATGTTTGCAAAGGCAAACTGTATGGCAATTGGACTGAAAACACCTGAATTAAAAGATTAAGAGGTGTGGCCCACTTTTGTCCATATAGTGTACTTCAAAAATAAAGTCTTAGCAATTAAAATTTTTTTTTTTGTCAAATAACTTTAGAAAGATTATCACCGTTTGCCTTGAAAACACAACAAATTATCCTAGGTACACTTGTGCTTGGTAAGTTGCTCCATGTATCTTGCAGCACATCAGAAAGTTCTTCTGTGGATTCAGGAAGTTTCTGTGTCTTCTGCCTCATCATGTGCAGTCATGTGAAAAAAGAAAGCTTTCAAGGGACTCTATGTAGTTGTCATTGATTGCTGTGTGGCTGGCAGGAGGTGGACCCAAACGCAGGAATCAGGAGACAGGGTTTAAACTAAAAGTGAGCATTTAATGCTGATACCGAGACCAAAAAATAAGCAATATACAAAACTTACAAAAGGAACAAAAGCTAAGCTAGGGAATACAAAACGACAAGACAGAAGGAGGGACAGAAAGGAAACATGGGGAACTAACTATATACAAGGGACCCTGGGGAGGCAAAGAATAATATCCGTAATAATAATAAATAAGCTAAAGAAACAAGAAACAAAACTCAAATATAAACAATTCTCAAAACCAAAAGAATATAAAATACACAAAACTCAAAACCCTGGGTCCAAGACCCAGGGACCATGACAGCAGTCCTGCAGAGAACTAAGTACACCCTTATTGCTTTCATAGGAACTAAAAGGGTTAGTAGCCAAGTGCTGCTAACCAGATGCACTTGATTTATTGATCGTCAGCGAATGTGAGCACCTCTATTAACATAGACGTTTTGGCAGTTTGCTGGTCTGGAGAATTCAGGTGTGTGTTAACACAATGCCACAAACTTACCAGGAGTGGATGTGCAAGCAAGTTCACCCCAA
>VUQI01056225.1:0-10224 GCA_015106735.1 Paratilapia polleni | reverse complement strand
TTTAGGTTTAACTATCCACTATTTATTTATAAATTTTTTTTATGCTGAAGCACACCAAACCCTTCTGCACTGTGATATCTCTAAGTTTACTGTGACCTTTGAAATATCATAACCTATAACGCATTTACTCAAGCACTTTACATTCACTACTATGTAATAACTTTTACTTTATGTGTTTATTAGTATAGGTATACAATGTTATGCTCTAAAGTAGCAAAGAGCACAATATAATACTGAATAGAATACATAAGAATGCAATTTCTCTGAGAGGAGGAATCCTGCATTGTGAGCACTTCTACTTTGATACTTGAAATATAGCTTTCTAATAACCACTCTTAAGTTTTACTTGCAAGCATTTCTAAAATTGTGTGCTTTAGATAATAATCTAAACTTGTTATTCAGAAAGTTGAATCTTCTCCGTACTAGAGTAGACCATTTCAATTTTCTGCTGGTGTATTCCTCAGTCACTTCAGCGTCATCCACATATTGCATACTTGTTTGAACCAAAAACCCTACAAAACCTACAAATAAAAAAGTTAGATTGTTAACTTAGCCAGTGGTTTGCTCCACTTTCCATAGCTGCAACACATTAAGTAGATGTCAAAATGTAATAATATATATAGTAACGTTAAACTGACATGCACCATTCCTTAATTCAGGAATGGTGCATGCATTTAGTAAACTTCTGTGCTTTCTTGCAATGACTCTCCTTTACTGTAGTGGAGTATTTATTAAATTGTGGAATGCCAACTTCCAGAGGAAAGTGTCTTTTAGCACAGTATCTTACTATAATACACAAAATCTCTGTATGTCCATCTGTGTGTTTGTTTCTTTGTCTGCCAACTCCTCCTACACGATCAGGAGTTGAGCAACCAAAATTATCACACACGTACATCTTAGGCCCCTGTAGGTTCTTATCTATATCAGATATTATGATGTCATCAAGTTGCCTAGCAACCACCAAGCGACAGGCTAAAATTGAGCATTTATGCACCTGTAACACCTTATAAAAGCATCGTATCATTTTTATTTCATGACAATCTCATTTATATCCACAAAAGCCGAATTATACATGATATATTATAATGTCATCATGTTGCCTAGCAACCACCTAGCAATGGGCGAAAATAGCCCAGTTTTTGCATTTATGGACCTTTGACACCTTATGAAAGCATTGTATTGTTTTAATTTCATGGCCAACAGGATGAACAGGCCAAACTATACTGTAGCATGGGCATGCGCTAATAAAGATTAATGTATATACATTTGCTGAGGAGACAATTTTCTAAATTTTAGGTTGATGGTTAGCAATGGAAATAAATCCAAAGATATAGTTACACTGTGAAATCACTGTGAAATTGTACACAAGGAAGTCGTGCAGTGAATCTGTTTCAAAAAGAAGTGCAGGTGAAGAAATGTCAGGTTTTGTCAGAATTAATTCTGTTGGAAAAGAAAAATAAATTAATTAAATTTAAGAAAAAAAAATGTGACAGGGGCACCACTATAGCTCACCTGGTTGAGATGGCGATCCCATTTACTGAAGGTCCTGCAGGGGCTTGGGGTTGAGTCCACCCCAGACCATTTCATGGGTGTCAGTCCCCCCACTCTCTCCCCGCTTTCCTGTCTACTCTGAACTATCTCACCAAATAAAGGCAAAAAATGCCCAAAAATAAATCTTTAAAGAAAAAAGTGTGACAGGTCTCCCCAATATAATTGTGATCCTCCATGAGAATACAGTGTTTACTATCTGGTCAAGTCCACATGAGAATACTAAACTCATATCATGCTCTTTCTTCTAGGATTTGACACACATTGACCTGTAGGCACAAGGATGAAGCAAACCTTGTGCCCCCTTTTTTTCTGTCCTTCAAAATAGATTAAAATTTCTCTCACCACTATATATCTCTAAAAAAAACCTTTATTCCACAGGCACTTCTTATATATATATATATATTCCTCTTTAAGTGAGGAGACAACAGGTGTATAACGCATGTCACTAAACATGCACTCCCTTGACAATATGTCACCATCTGCTTTATAACGTTGAATATAAGTGAGCTAGACACTTGAGTGAAACAAAGAGAGTTATGCACATCATTAACTAAAGTGTCTTTTCTCACAGCTGAAAAGAAAACATTGTGCATTTGGTGAAATTGAGGCGGTGAAAAACAAGTTAAAAGATGCTTGCCTCAGCAACTTCTTGAACACAAAACACACTTTATATTCAACACAAGAAGAGAAGGATTATTGTGATTAATGTGGTGCATGGATATTTTTAAACAAATGACACCGAGCCCAGTCACAGGGACATTGTTGATTCAGAAAAATTACGCCTGGTTAGAGTTGTGTGTATATAGTAAATAGTCCAAAGTGATGTAGACTTAGATAAATTGAATGTCTGTCAACCTGGAAGGAAATTCCAGATGGCTGTTCCCTTCAGAGCATGCTCAGCATGTCAGCCTCAGCATGTTGGTTTATGAAGCCTGAAGTGATATTTTAAGAGAGTACAGTATGTGAATTTGCAAGTGTGAATGCAGTGACATCCTTAAATTTTGTAACCACCATGGCAGCAGAGGTGTGGTGCTATAGTGGCTTGTTTAAGTACACACCAATGACACATGTACTACCACATGCATGTTTGAGTTGTGGCTCATTTCTAAGGCTATGTAACCACAGTGGCCAGTTACATTTGTAAACTGTAAGTGGCTACATCATGAAATGACTGACCTGATGAATAGATTGTAAAGTCATCTGTCTCCACAGCTTTCACAGCCACTACATGTGCCTCACATCTCACTGCTCTGCTCCTGTGTCCTCTTCTTCTTCCCCGACTCTTTCCCTGTAAAATATTTGACTACTCTCTCCCTCACTTATTCTCTGTGTGGTAGAAAATTTATAGTACTGTGTTGAATCACTGGCATTGTGGTATACTTGTGCGCTGGTGTGTTTGCATTACTCCACCATCACGAACCAACTGAGCTGTTCATGTTGGACTTGGAGCTAATAAATCTGTTAGGTTAATGAAAGGTCGGAATGACAGAAGGATCGACTGAATCTATATATGTATCATCAGAGCTATAAAAAGAGAAAGCAGCATATGTTTACACTATTATTCTTGTGCTATTCAATATACTGTGTTTAAACCACATATTACTGCCCAACAGACTCATTGTAGCCATTGAGACCATAGGGAACGCATAGAGTATAGAGCTATGTCTTCATCTACACTGTGCATTTAGCATTAGCTAATCTTATGTACTGTAATCATGAAGTTAAATCAGCTGTCGTGATCTGTGAGTTTGTTATTTTGTGTTACTTTCCTCCTAGCCTTTCCTCATGTGCTTTTTATGTCAAGTTTGAGTATGTTAGTCTATGATTTCCTGTTTTATTTTGATAACTGGTTGTCGTCTGAGTCTTGTGTCTAGCTTGACTTTACCTGTCTCCTTGTCTTGATTGTTTTCAGCTGTGTCTTGCCACCCAGGTGTTTCCCTGATTACCCCTTAGCATGTCTGTGTGTCTACAAATAGCCCTGTTATTCCTTTATTCTTTGTCTCAGTGTCTTTTTAGCCAGGTATCTAGTCTTGTGTGTTTCTGTCTATCTGTGGTCCTGTGGATTTTGTGTTGCTTTGCCTTTTGGACCTTTACACCAGCCTCATTAAATGGCTTGCTTTTTGTTAATCCTGCTTGTCTCCGGAGTCTGCATTTGGGTCCTTACTCTGCAGTTTCCTGATATCACATTCAGTTTTACATAATAGGTTCCTGCAAATATTTCACAATAAAAGCCTGTTTTTGTCTACTGAAACACTACACAGCTTTTCATTTGAAACACAGACAGGAAGTGTTCAATTTGTATAAACAGTGTAATGCGGTAACTTTAACTGAGTTACTGCTGCCACCTTAAAAGTTTTAAGGTGGAATATTTTCTTGCACATTACTCAAATAACACCTTAAATATCATTATGAAAGTTTGTCTTTATTGGCTCTCCTGAATTGATTACACTTTAGTGATAATTTAATTTCAACCAAATTATGCTAAATGTGAATATTCTATTTCCTCACTTGGAGAAAAAAAGTTGTGGAGCATTATTCTGGTGTACTCTAGCACTATACCTATGGTTGACAGGTAATTAGCCAAATAACTGTACATAATGATCAAGCCATTTCCACCATTTCAGGTCTTTATGCTAAGATAAGCCAATTGTCCCAATGCCTCACCCTCATATTTTATATACACTCTTTTTATCTAATTGTGACAAGAAAGCCCAACTCTTTAAGCTCATGTCACCATTATCCATTTAGATCATAACTGCTGTAAAAGCCCTGTTTGCTTTGAGTCAAACACTGTCAGATTTTTAAGGCAAAATTCTTTAACACACCCAAATGCTGACTGACAAAAGAAGAAGAATATACACTCACCAGCCATTTTAATAGGTACACCTTGCTAGTACCAGGTTGGACCCACTTTTGCTTTCAGAGCTGCCTTAATTCTTCATGGCACAGATTCAACAAGGTGCTGGAAACATTCCTCAGAGATTTTGGTCCATATTGACATGACAGCATCACACAGTTGCTGCAGATTTGTCAGCTGCACATCCATGATGCGAATCTCCTGTTCCACCACATCCCAAAGGAGATCTGATGACTGTGGAGGCAATTTGAGTACAGTGCACTCATTGTCGTGTTCAAGAAACCAGTTTGAGATGAACTGAGCTTTGTGACCTGGCAGATTATCCATTCAATTGTTGCAGCAGAAACTGAGACTCATCAGACCAGGCAATGTTTTTTCCAGTCTTCTATTGTCCAATTTTGGTGAGCCCTTGTGAACTGTAGCCTCAGTTTCCTGTTCTTAGCTGACAGGAGTGGGACCCAGTGTGGTCTTCTGCTGCTGTAGCCCATCTGCTTCAAGGTTGTGCATTCAGAGATGCTCTACTGCATACTTGGTTGTAACATGTGGCTGTTTGAGTTACTGTTGCCTTCCTATCAGCTCGAACCAGTCTGGCCATTCTCCTCTGACCTCTTGCATCAGAAAGGCATTTTCACCCAGAGAACTGCCCCTCACTGGATGTTTTATCTTCTTGGGAAAATCCCAGTAAATCAGCAGTTTCTGAAATACTCAGACCAGCCTGTCTGGCACCAACGACCATGCAACGTTCAAAGTCATTTAAATCACCTTTCTTCAGGGCACCACTGTACTTCAGCTGGTTAAGCAGGGAACTCATATGCTGAAAGGCTACATAGGCCTGGGCTCAAGTCAACCACAGACCTTTGCCTGTGTGTCATTCCCCCCTCACTCTCTCCCTACTTTCCTGTCTGCTCTCTACAGTCCCTATCAAAATAAAGGCTAAAACACCCCCAAAAATGGATAATAATGTTAATTTGGGCTTTTAATAATAATAAAATAAAGGCTAAAAAAAAGGAAATGACTTTTCTTCCCCATTCTGATGTTCAGTCTGAACTTCAGCAGGTTATGTTAACCATGTCTACATGCCTGAATGCATTGAGTTGCTGCTATGTTATTGCCTGGTTACATATTTACATTAAGGAGCAGTTGAACAGGTGTACCTAACAAAGTGGCTGGTGAGTGTAAGTAACAAAGACCACTGCAGGAAGGTACAAGGAAACTCCAATGCAGATGAACATAGTTACACAAATCCAAAAAGGGTAACAAGGAAACCAGGGTGGCAGAAGCAGGAAGAGGTAGGAAATAAAATGATCCAACAAAGACTGAAGGAAGATGTACAAACGAAATACACATCAGGGAGAAGTGTAATAGGGCAAAGGTGAACTCAGACACTAATGAGAGTGGAAAGAATACAAAGGAAGTAAAAAGACAGAGATCCACATGAAGTAATAACCTTCAAAATAAAACTGTAAGTATCACAAAGGAATAAACGCACACAGACAAAGAAGATTCAGATAGAACAGGACAAAGCCACTAGCACTGAGGTCACAAGGGACCATAACAAGAGGTTTCTGTCACAACTTCACCAGGGAGCATGGAGAAGAGGATAAGGTCTGAAAAAATTAATCATGAAAACAATAATCATGCTACACTTGCAAAACAAAATCCACTGATTTTTTTTTTTTTAGGTTTGTTAAATATCAATTTTTCATCGTTATAAAGATTAAAAATATTTTTTAGGAGAGAGAGAGTTAAATGATGATGCAACTGCTAACCAACACAAAGAATATATCAATTATCCACAGGAAGTGAGATAAAAGAAAAGATGTGCTTATGGGATCTCAGGAGATCAAAAGAGAAAACAGAACAAATATGGACCCTTGTACTAATCATGTTAAGTACACATTAGCATTTAGCACTTTCACACCATCTCAAGTATGAGTACAAACTTAAAAAATGTAATTAAAGGAGGTGGAAAGCAAGACAGAGAGGGTGTTCATGTTAAGTAGTAAGAGGCTAACAGCCAAAAAACACATTTTATTGGCTCAATTCTAATGAGACCTCAGAAAACAAAGACAGTGAGAATAAGTCAGTCCTTGGCTGTGAGGAGAGACTAGTTACTCCTTCTGGGCTGTGCCTCCTGACTCAGCACACAGTGTGGACAGCACTGAAGAATCACTGAAGCCCTAGGTGATAAAAATCACAGGCAGCATACACACTGTCTCTGTGAAAGACTTTTACACCTTCTGTATCTTTCTGCTGGGCGATACTACAAATCTGCAAAGCACCTGTTGATATCTTAGAGTAAACGCTGTTTTTCAACATTTTTATCCTCAGCGGTATCCTGTGCACATAAATTAATTACAAATACCTTGGCTAATTGTATTTGGACAGTCTGTGAGTGCTGCATGACACAGAAAGATGCTTGTGGGAAGTGCAGGTGGTGGCTTTCTCTGTTGCTATGCGACTAGGGCAAACTCAGTTTTAAAAAAAAAAAGTTTTGTTTTTTGGTTAAAGCTGAAATATATTTTTAAAACAAGTTGATGACTTGTTTTAAAAAAGCTTCGTATGCACGCAGATTCCCAGCAGATATAAATTCTCTTATCTGTTCATACTTGTGTTGCAATGTGGTATTCATGAACTACCCACATTTTTATGAAATGAGGCATTTATTCTTATAGTTGTTGGGCTAACTTTGAACTACATCAGTTTCAGAGGACTTTGGCACAATAACATATTGTACATTAGGGCAAACAGTGCAAGACTGCAAACCGTGCGAGACTATTAAAGCTTTCTAAATAAACTTGTTATATTGTTATATATAGTACTGTGCAAAACTCTCATTTCTTTATATTTTGCTTCCAAGCAGCCAGACTTTCTTGTCATTTTTTAAAGTGGACTTGAGCAGGGGCAGCATGGTGGCACAGCGTTGCGGTAGTTGCCTCCCAGCAAGAAGGTCCTGAGTTCGAATCCTTTCTGTGTGGAGTTTGCATGTTCTCCCCATGTCTGTGTGGGTTCCCTCCGGGTACTCCAGCTTCCTCCCACAGTCCAAAGACATGCAGTTAGTGGGGTTAGGTTAATTGGTGATTCTAATGTGGCCATAGGTGTGAATGGTTGTCTGTCACTCTGTGTTAGCCCTGCAACAGACTGGCAACCTGTCCAGGGTGTACCCCACCCCTTGTCCTATGGTAGCTGGGATAGGCTCCAGCCCCCACCTGCAACCCTGAAGAGGATAAGCAGAAGAAAATGGATGGATGGTCTTGAGAAATTGTTCTTCAGGCTTTCTGAAGGTCTTTCAAAGTTTTTCTTTGGACATTGGCTGCTTTTTCACTCATTTTCAGTTTGTTTGTTAAGCCACTTAACACTGACCTATGAATTATTCAAGCATAAAAAAGGCTCCTAACTCCATGTGTCAATTTCCATGTATGTTTGCACAATAAATGCACCCATTTGCCATTTTCACAGCAAAATATGAAGAAATGAGGGGTTGCTGAAGACTTTTGCACAGTACTGTATATTATAATAACAGCTATCTCAATTGTATCTATATAAAAGAGCAAAAGCAAATGATAAATGATTCGGTGTTGAACTTGAATTTGGTAGCTGGTAGAAAATCAACAGCACAACATCTAACCAAGTCAAGCTAATATATAAATAAATTCCTTATGATTGAGGATCAAGTATGAACCATGAGCTCAGGACATATAAGCAAGGTCAAAAGGATAAGAGCAGTTTGACAAAGAACAAGTGACCTCCATTATCTTATAAGAGGTTTGATCAAAAATTTCTGAATTTAAATTTTTTTATTATCCACTCCAAGATCATCTTCTTGTGCAGCCATTTGCTGCTCCCAGTGTTCCTGCTCCTTGTGTTGCTCCCTGAAAGTCACATCCTGACCAGTTGCGATTTACGCATGCACCTTAAACTTTCCCAGAGAGCAAGCACTAACTCTCTGTCAAAATGACCCAACTTTCATGTCAAGGATTTAGAGAGCTGGATCTCTAGTCATGACCCAAAAAACAGCAGTCTTCAGTGGAAGAGCTGCATTTTCCAAGGCTGAAGGCAGTGCATAAGGTCAGGAGCACAGCCAGGAGGGTACTCTCTATGTCCTCAATATTCATGTGGGCATGCATGAATTCCTCCTTCAGGGTCAGAGTGTCAATGCTGAGATTTACTGTAGGTCTCCAGGCATTTGAGGTAGAACGTTCAGCCTATATGACCATGTTATCTTGCAGTGGCTCACAGCACATTGAAAAGGCAGTTGTTTGGAAAACCAACACAATCACCTGCTGTTCCCCCCAGATTTGGCTCCATTCAACTTTGTCCTCTTCCTCTAAATGAAGTTCAAATTGAAGGCTTGGCATTTTGACGGCAAATTGGAATGCGGGCGTGGTCTCTAAAACCTTTTGATTGGACCCTGTGTACCTTAATGTGGTTGAAATGAACAAGGCAAAGAGCTTGTCTGGTGGTTTGTTGGCCATTCATGTACTCTACACACATTCTGAAAACATTAAAGAGTCCCACTATGTCAAATTGCTTCACATCTCGTAGCTAAAAAAGCAATTCTTACAAAAGAACATACAGTACAGAACATACCCTTATAAACTCATGCATCATTGAGAACAGAAACACATCCTATCAGTGATTCAGTTCCATCTGAGGTAAACATAGATATTATAAAAATGTCCTGAAAGCTTGTGATTGCTATGTCGGATTTGTAATCACTGCTGCTTACTGTAGAGAGCTGACAATTTGGTCTCGCAGACTGGCTGGCCTCAGGCTTTTCTTCCACTTGATTTTGGGAAGGTGAAACAGTTTCCTCCGCCTCCATTCTGTTTTTCCTCTGCCATTATTGTAGATTTAGCTCTTGTCTGTGTACACTGGCTTGAATAAACATGGTCAGCTATCAAAGTGAAAGGCCTCATAATGGCTCACTGTATGACCTGCTATATAGTTTTCTTGAGTTTTCAGGTTGAGGTTGATAATGAAAACAGTATGAACCATAGGCAGAATGGCCACATTTATGACTGCAAGACCTAAGTTTAAATAAATAAATAAATAAATAAAATAATGTATCGTTTAAATCCCAAGTAAGAGTTTAAAAGTAATTATTTAGGATCATGCCTTCAATACATTATGTTATAATATCTGTTTGAGTGGCTTGGGATGCTGTTAAAGCTTTTTATACACTATTGATACAGTCTTTGGCATCGTATCAAACATCAAATTTTACATTCTAAGTTTCAATTTTAATCATTCTCTTTGAGACAAAATTATGTCACTATGCTTGACACACAAAAAAAGACAGGATGCTATTATATTGGTTCAGCTGCAGGGACGCTGTCCTTCTGTGATTGGTTGTTTTGACACACAGCTGTGATTGGTTATTTTGCTGTAAAGCAACTTATGAAGCTCTGGGCAAAAACACGTCACGTGAAACCTAAATAAGTAGTTGTTTGACAGCTCTGCTGCTGATGAGTAGTCTACAGAAATATTAAAAAAAAAAACAACAAAAAAACCCTCTCAAGTACTGATTGAAACTAATGATTTCTGTGTTCACCTAAAAGGAATCATCCAATCCAGCACAATAACAGTGAAATTACAGCAGAGTGATATTGCATGTTAGGGAAATTTAGATGAATGATCTTATTACAATGCATTGCTGGATTTTACTGTACGACATACTGTCTTGCTTTTTCTGTGTGACTTATTTTGCCCATCAAGGATTTCATTCTTCACAAATGCAGATTTAAGCCACTGCTTCTTTTCACTTGTAGAATACAAGACCTTAACATCCACAAAGCTATGACTGTATCTGTATC
>VUQI01056224.1:15537-25625 GCA_015106735.1 Paratilapia polleni | reverse complement strand
TTCAATTCAATTTTATTTGTACAGCGCCAAATCACAACAACAGTCGCCTCAAGGCGCTTTATATTTTAGGGTAAAGACCCTACAATATTAGACAGAAAAGACAGAAAACCCCAACAGTCAGACGACCCCCTATGAGCAATACTTGGCAACAGTGGGAAGGAAAAACTCCCTTTTAACAGGAAGAAACCTCCGGCAGAACCAGGCTCAGGGAGGGGCAGCCATCTGCCGCGACCGGTTGGGGATGAGGGGAAACAGAAGAGAGCAGAGGGAGACAGGACAAAAAGGCACACCTATAGGAGAGAGACAGAGTTAATAATAGCTAATGATTAAATGCAAATGGTGTATAAAACACATGGAGAGTGAAAGGAAGTGAGGAAGAGGAAGTGGAAGTGCTCAACAAGACAAAAGAGTCCTGCTACATCTCTTTTTTCCTCTCTGCTTCTCTGTCTCTCTCTCTCATGGGGAACCATTTCACTTAAGCTCTCACTCCAGCAGAGTCCAACCAAATGTTATATTCTCATTCTGCATCTCTTTCCTCCTCCTCCTGCCTTTGCTCCCTCTGTCTGCCCTCTTTACGTGAACAGAAATTCCCTTCTGGTATGGCATCACATGGATATTTCCCCAATGGTAGTGCGGCATAGAGGGTCATAAATGGGATGGATTAAAACAAACAAAACAAAAACAAAACATGCATTGCAGGATGTGCCGTGAAAGCCTAATTTTCCTGTGCATTAAACATCTAGTCATATACTGCAGTTATTGAACCAAACTGCAATATAGGACTGATTTGGAAGGTTGCGGGTTTGACTCCATAGCTGTTAGGAAGAACGTGTAAATGCCTGAGTTAGGTCATGTTTTTACCTGCATCCAATCTTCAGACAGTTTTCGAGAAAAGCAATGTAAAAAAAAAAGAAAATCTGAAAAATGGCGTACCTTTTTCCCTTTTTGTTCCCCCCACCAACCTCTATTTTTGTTAGTCCATCTGAATTAACAAGCCTTGTAAAACACACAAGGAATACGAGCAATTCAATGCTAAATGTAACCACTGTGGCAGAAATGCGTTCTGGTCTACAGAAGCTATTGTTAGTAGAGAAACTGATGCTGAAGAACATGGTGGATGATGGTCTATATGATTGCTTACCATCAACACAATCTTGTGACATCAGAACAAAACTATTAATTTGGCAAACTAACAGCATAACTTATATTTATTGTTAATGTTGAAGAGTCAGGATAACATCACCAACCAGCATGGAGCACACTCAGAATACATCCAAGAGTCTGCTGGGATTTGTTCAGTTATGTCAGCAAAGAACAGAACTAAGATGTTGTGTCACTTAAGCAATTGATTTGGTGGATAAACTAATTTCTACTGAAATCTCAAGGTCTTTCCACTGCTTACTGCCTTTGTGCTAAGCTTGGGTGAAAATATAATTAAACATAAGAGCTAGAAAAACAGCGGCGAACTTGAATGCCATCGCTCCAAATAAGACTGCTCACAAGTGTATTTTGTTGGTCTGGTCCTTGAACATGAAGCTATACTCAGGTACTTGATCAGATACTCATTAAAAGGGCCATCAAGGTCAAACGCCAGAATGGATTTGTGGGGGAAAAACACGAGACAAGATTTAAAAGCTTCCACAGAAGCTTCTGTTTGCTCCTTATATTTATAAATGTTTTGTCACTCAACATTTCTCCATTTTCGTCTTACACTTGCATCCACCTTCTCCCCCTTTTCTTCCCCTCCCCTCCTTGCTTCAGCATGCACACAGATCCTCTTTAGGTATCATCACATATGTGAACAGCCTTTGCATCTCACTCTGTCTACTCTCCTCTGTCTTCTGGGTGTTCTCAGCCTCTTTTAGTCCTTTACAGACAGACTGTCTGAGCAACAATTATTCTTAATCTGGCTCCATTAACCAAACATCCCCCATTCCCATCACCTCTTTGGCGAGAGGATATTAATCACTTTAACTGCCAAAAGGCCTGAGACCAGAGGCTCCTATCCCATCTTCCATCTCTCATCTTCTCTGTTTGGATGTTTCTCTCTTTGTCTCCTTTTATCTTTTTTCGCTCTCCCACCCTGTTTATTCCTTATTCCCCCACACAGCCAACACACATACACACACAAACACACCCCTCCCCCTTTTCCATCATAATCTCACACATACAAATGACATAACTTGATCTTTTTTCTTTATCAAGGCTCCCCTCTCACGCAAATCTAATCCCCTTAAATGGCCACTTAAGCACTTATTTCATTACTTACCACAATTTCATTACAGTAATCGAAATCCAGCAGAAACTCTCAAAAAGTAGTGTATATGTGCATGTGTGTGCGCGTGCAGGCCTGAGTGTGTGCTGAACATTCCCTGGTATGTGTGCATGCTTTGGTATTTATTTGCTGTCTGATCTGATTAGTGGCTCTTACACTGTCCCTTTCAAATGTTCATAATGAGGTGCTGTTTCAGTTCACTGCAAGGTTAATGAATAAAAGGAGGAAGATGTGGGAAAATGTGCTGCATCTGGGAAAATATATTACAGAGCACCAAACAAAATGAGAAGGAGAGAGCGAGAGAGAAAGAGAAGTGCAGAGGAGGGTTGTGTAAAATCATCATTTTGTGTGATGACCTCAGTTAAATAGTGCAGTCTCCCTTGTTGCTCTGAAGCACTCTTCAGGCTGCTCTGCCCATGGCTGCCCACTGTGTAATAATAAAAATGAGACTTCAGATGAAGTATTTGTTCATGATACATTTAAATATAGTTGAAAGTTTGTGCAACAAAGAACGATTGCTGCAGGCTCTTGATAGGAAAGATCATATTTATGGAAATCAGAGTAAAAGTCTAGAGCCACGGTAACAACACTGTGAGGCTCTAAGCATGTTGGGGCTTTGAGTTAAATGCTAATCCCAGCAAGCTAATATGCACACAATGACGACGCCAACAAATTGATGTAAAGCATCTTTAACTGACAGTGACCCTTTACCCCTACTTGCAGTGGCAGCAACCTATATAATGCTTATGGGTCGAAATACCCATTTTCGAATACAACCTTTATTTTGATCTCAAATGTATACCAGTCAAGTTTGCACAGTTGCAACAATCTTGTAGCCTAAAGGCAAAATCTGTCCACAGACTGGTAGACAAACACCTGCAAAAGTGCTCACAGACCCATCTTTGTGATAGCTACCAGGTACAACAGCTAGATGTCTCCATGACTATGTTTTGGTTTGATCACACACACACACACACACACACACACACACATGCACGCACACACACACACACACACACACACACACACACACACGCGCACACACATCTTAGTGGGGAACTCCATTGACATAATGCTTTCCCTAGCCCCTTACCCTATCCCCATCCATCAGAAATGAATGCCTAACCCCAACCCTTACCCTAAACCTAACCATAACCTAATTGTAACCCTAACCTTAAAACCATGTTTTGAGCTTCAAAAATGCTCACACATGCCTTCAAATTTGTGAGGACCAGCATTTTGTCCTCACAAATCATGGTTGATCCTCACAACTATAGTTTTATGCAAATTTTTGTCCTCACAAAGATCTCTGAACAAGTACACACACACACACACACACACACACACACACACACACACACACACACACACAACTTGAAAAACTGTTGTCAAATATCTGCCACTGATAAACATAGAAGAAACTGTGCACATATTTGGTCATAAAATAAATTACTGCACAGATGGAAATTGTTCTGTATGTTCTGACCTGATGACAAATCTTGATGAAAAATAAAAAAGGAGTACAGAAAGAGTTTGGGCTTAAATGCTTTTACTAAATTTTTATGGCAATTAGCTCTAGAGGTTAAGTCAGGGAGGCTTGAATTTCTTTGCCAAATTTAATGGACATCCATTTAATGATTTGTGAAATATTTCAGTCTAAAGTGGTAGAGTGCTGTTGCTTTGATGTGTGCTGACAAAATTTTCAAATCTCACATGTTGTATGTTTGCAGAAACAGTGCTTTTGGAAATGTCTCTCCTTTTGCGTCTGCTATTACCTGTGCTTACTATAACAGATTTTTTTGTTTACAATATAGTATAAGACAATGTGTACTGTAAACTCCAATAAATCATATCTGGGTCTTAATGAAATGTGACATCTGACATACAAGTATGGTGCACCTTTAACCTAACAACCTTTATAGCTGTTTGTGTCATATGTATCTTTAATAAAACAACTATTTCATAGTCATAGTCTTTATGGATTTATAGGTCATTTTAAATGTTTTCCTATTAGACCTAATTGTTTGTGTTACTTTTATCATGTTAAAATTTTAAACAGCTTCCAGTTTGAGAATACTTTTCTAACACATTTGGGACGCAGGGGAAATGATGACTTAGTTTCTAAATAACGAATCAAGTTTTGCTCTCAGGCTAATGGTTTTTGTTTATTGCATTTGCTGATTTTGGTTTTTAAGTTTTCATTGTCACCTCATATTCATAAGCCTATTTTTAAACACCTAGCATCTGGCATCCACCATCTAGTTAAGTTTTGTTCCATGTTAATGTGCAGTTTGCTCTCACATCCCTCCTGAGGATGGATGTTAGAGAGGAATGAAAATGACTGTTACTATGCCAAAGAGATGGAGGACAGATGAATAATCCTTTGGAAGCTCAGTCCTATTTCAAAAGGATTGAGCTGCTGAAGCAATCACAGTTAGCTGAGACAGCCGTGGTATCCCATCAATAAAGTGGACAGGACTCTTCACTCTTTGGGTGGTTTTCCTGAGCGCCCCTCATATCTCGGCCTCTGTCTTATTTTGAACAAAGATTCTACTTTGCCTGACTATTGATTAGTACTCCTCCAAAAGTGTATATTTTGACTATCAAATACTCTTTATGATCTGCAGAGATTTTGCAGATGTGTTCTTCAATGGTCAGCTTGAATGATGCGTTACAATTGACTCCAGGTTCTGACACAGAAATGTTTATTGTTTCATCAAGGTATGACCAAAGACCGTTGCTTTCTGTGTTCTGCTATCACTCAGAGCAGATCCCCAAAAATATATTTTTCCTCTTTTCTCCATGCTTAATTGCTGTGTAGTTCTCTGTAGATGTCTATTACTGTCCCTCTCCCAGAGTTTATCTTCACTTGAAATAGCTTTTTGACTGTTAAACCTTTATCATATAAAATGTCTTATTGAGGTTTACAGATTTCTAATGTATGGTCAGTGTGAAAAACACTTTTTGAAGCAATTTTGTTGTTGTTCTTGTTTCTGTAACACTGTTGGAACAAATTGGCAGCAAGGATAACACTTAGCTCTCTCTACTAAAGGTTTTGCATCAGCTTCATTATTGAGATTCATACTTTGACATGCAAATAACTGTTATTCTCTGAGGAGCATTTTAGCATATTCAGGCTGCAGTGCTTGCATTTTTTTCCTGAAGAGAAAATTGTCCTGATTTATAAGGAAGAGTTCAACATTTTGGGAAATTATTTGGATATAAATATTTGCTTTTGCATTGTGCCTTTGGGTGATGTTTGGCTTTAGGTTTTTCCTGTAGAAAGACTGTCAAACACAGGACTTTCACCCAATAAGGTGGGTTTTGTATAATGTTCAAAACATTTAACTTCAGATATGGTTGGCTTTTAATTTTCAGTTATTATTATTATTAGTTTTAAGTCACAGTTTGGTTAATGAAAATTTTGGTTAAATAGATCCACCATATTAAAAAGACTTTCTGTAATAAGGCTTTCTGATAATTGACCTAAGCCCATATGCTCATATTGCTGAGAGTTTAAAAGGTTAAAAAGTGTAAAGTGGGAGAACCATTAATGCAGAAAATGTGCTTTGATGAACATTTTTATCTGAAGATTCTATTGATGCCACAAATTCTACACTGTAAATAGAAGTGTTTTACATGTGTCATGGTGATGAAACCTTGATCCCACCGTTTACATTACAACAAGCTGCTGTGTTGAACTGTTGATCCCCAAGCTCTCCTCTTTAACAGTGCATCATTTTTGTCCCCCTCACAGCTCACCATGTTATGAATCAACAGAAACATTAATCTTTCTGCTCCTGAGAATACACACACACACACCACAGAGAGAGAGAGAGAGAGAGAGAGAGAGAGAGAGAGAGAGAGATGTGTGTTTTTCTTTAGGCCCCCTTCCTGGTTATATTATTAAAAATTACTCCCCAAAAACTAAAGGTACTTATGAGCATGATAATACTTAATACTAGCACTAAAGCGTGCTTCCAGATTCAAATTGTGTTTATTATAAACATGCCTGCATTTGTGTAAGTGCATTTATGCTTCATGCTGAGCTCTCTCCATTTTGATTGTCCTTGTGTCCCTGAGCATTTCTTTCCTTGTGTAAGATAAATAATTTAGGACTCCAGAGGCAAAGAGTGGAGCCGGAACATTCATGGAAAGAAATGAAAGAATCATGAGCCCCAACTTTCTCCATGTATTGTCTTGCATGGAGGGATGGAAGTACAAGGGCTGCATTTCCTCTCTGGTGGTGCATAAAACCCAGCAGTACTGCGGCGCATGCACACACAAATCATCCCTCATCAGCTGTGTGAGCTGCTGCATTTGCATTTTGCCCAAAGTGCTTGGCACACAAACAGAATCTCTTGTTAGTGGTTTTCTGTAACAAGGATAATAGATTACATCCTGCTAAAATATCAATATGTCCCCTAGAGCGCTTTCACAACAAAAAATAACAGCAGGCTTGAAAGAAGAGTATCCTGGATGATACTTCTATTTGTGTTTTTGCCCTCTATACTGGAAAAGGAAATCTAATGTTGTAAGCCACCCGTGTAGACTGAACATGTTCTATCAATAATTATGTTTTTGAAATCTAGAGTGATGTTGTTTCCCCTCCTCAGGGAGTAGTTTAGCCGTGTTTTCCCTATTGTGCTACTTACCACCCCAGGCTTTCTGCTAATACTACACCCCTTCTTCTCTCCTTCCTTCATCCCCCCTTACATGTTTTGCTGAGGTGGCAAGCCATGTAGATCTGTTGCTGCCACAGCGCGTCTGAAGGGAAATATCAAGCTTACTTAAAATACCAAGCCTTGCTCTATTTGTTCGCATCTTTTTTCTTCCTATTACAAAATGTTGTAATTGAATTTAATTCCAAGTCTGATGAGACAGATTTTCCTGAAAACTCTGCTGTATGTGTAGATATGCTGTTGTGTGCAGTCATGGTCTTCTCATCTGGAAGCTGTCTCAATCATGGTTAGCTCATTGTTCTCAAGGCTGCTTGTTGAAAATGACAGGTTAGGTGATAAGAGCTTTATTATCTCCTGGTGACATGCCCCTCAACAAAGACAGTGGTATGCAACTGACACATACACAAGCAGTCACACTGTGAAAGGGATGAATGGTAGTGACAGTGCAGAGGATCTGATGCCTGAAAAAAACAAGAATTCCTTAAATATTTGTAAGAAGAAATGGGAATCGAGCTTTTCCAAAGAATCCATCTGTTTTTTATTTGTTTTTGAGAAAAAATGGTGTGTTGTTGTTTCAACTCACTCAGATGATAATGAGAGGCTCACATAATCTCATTATATTAGTGTAACTGTTGTGTGTGTGTGCTTGTATGCTTATTTGCCTTGACCTGCTCAACACTTTGCCTTTGCCTTAAATGTCAGACGTGTTGTTCTTTGTCCGGCTTTCTTTATTCAGCATTTTGGTTAAACTTTTATTATTTAAAAAAGAGGCCAAGGCCATTATTTATTCAGGTGTTTCCAAATTCTTACACTAGCTGCAGCAATGTAGTCCTGTTGTAGTCCTATCTTTACTTCCACTGGCTAAAGCGCTTTCTATTTTTGTCTCAGTAAAATGTGAGTGCAGAAATAATAACTCTTCAGGCTAAAATCACTGATATATGATATTTTATGCCAGAATTTTAAATCTCATTAATTTTACTGGACATTCTGAGGATTCAGTGAAGACAGGATCTAAACACAGGACATTAGAAACCAGGTTAGTCCCAAATCCAAATCTTTAATCCACAAGCTTGAGGCCACACATTGGAACTCAGTTTGCAAGGCAAACAAAGCAGTAAAGGCCAGAGTGCAAAAAACAGTCCAAAAGTTGTGCACCTGAAAGCCAACTAGAATCACGAGAAACTAACAAAATGCACAAGGAAAATCTTGGATAGAAAACAGGAGTAGTGTCTTTTTCTTCTTCTGCTCCTTCTTCTTTTTAGGCAGTTGACATTCAACATTTAGTATTTCAGCTAAAATAGAGCAGAAGATGGAGAAAGATGAAGAGTGAGAACTATAGGAGGGAGAGAAAAGGATGGAGGAATAAAGCAAAAGTGGGAAAAAAGAGTGAATGTGGTAGGATGTGCTCAGACTAAGGAGAGTGTATTGATCTCTACTTCATGTTGGACTGAGAGGGTGCTTGTCACACTGACAGCCAAAGACAAATGAAGCATCAGATAGGCAGCTTTGTAGCTATGCTGACTGCCTGGAAAGAACCAAACAACAAGAACGAAAACAAAAAACAGCCAAAAGGTTAAACCGTTTCTGGGGGAGGGGGATTCGAGCTAAGAGCAGTGCACCTCATTAAAAACTCAGCATAAGCCCTGTGGATTTCATTGATTGCTGGTGTCCAGAAATGCCTGAGCTTTATCCTGAACAGCTTCCCCTGAAAAAAGCTAAATAAGCATGGGCCCAAAGCAGGAACGTCTGTTTTTGCATCTTGAGTCTATTTCTGACTGGAGATCTTAATGTGAGCTGGCCTGGGTGACTAAAGTGGGTCACAGGGTGAAGCAGACATTAAAGGACTGACACAAAGTGGAGTCATCCTCCCTGGAGGGCATCTCACTGCCTCCGCTGTGGAATAGCACATACATAGGCCTACATAAAGCTACTGCATAATAACCAACCACCCTCTGGCTTCCCCTCTGTTTTGATTGCTGCCTCTGTCCACTTTTGTGTTTGCTACATGCAGCAGCATAAATGAGATTTTTCATCTCGTACTTGCACCTTGCCTGTGGGTATTGCATTTTCAGCTTGTCCAGAATCCTCAAATCAAATGGCATCTCAAAGGACACATACATTTGTTTTGCTAAGGCTAACCTTAACCCTCCCTGCTAGATCCCTGGTCTTAACCCAAATCCTAATTCCAACCCAAAATCAAGTCCTGACCCTAGTAATCCTCTTAAAGAAGTAAGAAAAGGCAAATGTCCTCTCTTTGCATGTGTATATTCTTCTTGCTATGCTTAAGAGGGCCTCTGAGTAATTGAAATACAACAAATAAACGGTCAGGCACAGGACCAACAGGCTTTAGGACCCAGTTTTTCCGCCATAATATGGTAGCAGAAGCGCTGAGAAAAGACAATAAGGAGAGGGAGAAGACAGAGGGGGTGGAGGAGGAGAAGGGAGAGAGGAAGATGCTTCTATGTGGAAAGTCAGAGAAAAGCTGAGTGTGGCAGAAGAAAGTTGACGGGGTGTTAACTACAACAAGGACCTTCTTTCTGTGAAAGGGAGAGATGCGAGAGAAAATGATGTGCGGGGACAGCGGGAGCCTTTGACTAAGCATGCACGTTACTCCTAACAGGTTGCACAGGTGTAATAGCTACATCTACATGCATTTACAGCCGCATCGGAACTGCTGATGGGATACTGACAAGTTTGACTGTAAGTCAGCGCACACTTCCCACTCCCACACAAACACATGCCTCTTCACATTTAGGCATACACAAATATATACACGCTTTCTGCACCCTCCCACTCTAAAGGCAAGCAAAACAGCGCAGGATCGGTGTGTAACAGCACTCAGCCCTGTGGACTTGTTAAAACTGGGACGCTGGATTCCACCGGGACTCACCTCGAGGACAGGACGGAGCAGAGCTTCCAACGTAAAGGTGAGGAAATATTCAAAGAAAGTCTGAGAAAAACCCCTTTCTGTGCTAATAGGGGTAGTTTTTTTTTTTTTTTTAAAGACAGAGGATGAACTAAAACCTGAATAGTGGTGTTTATGCTGTTTTCCCCCCAGTAATCTTCATGACCTTTCATCCATAGATAGATAGATGAAATGAGTATTAAATTCCAGTAGATTCACGTAAAAA
>VUQI01056224.1:0-13534 GCA_015106735.1 Paratilapia polleni | reverse complement strand
ATTAACTTGAAAATCTGTAAATATGGCAAGTTTTTGTTTTTACTTACATGTGAAGTTCTTTTTTTCCAGATCTTATATGTGTGTCTGTGTGTGTGTTTGTGTGTGGTGGAGGTTACAGCGGGGCATGCTGTGGACTGATTAATGAGCTCACGCTGTCATACACACATTCTGCACAGGGGGGTTCGAGCATTCCCAGTGCCTGGCATGACTGCACTCATTTGTTATTACGGAGTGATTCAGTGGAAATTATCTATCTTTTGCGGCCTAAAATGACAGTAACATTTTTACTGGAAGTCACAGTAATGCTGGAATTATCCCATCCAGTTATTATCAAGCCAAGCAGAGGAACAGTACTGAAATGGCAAATTAGCCTCTGCTTCATTTATCCTGCAGTGAGCACTCCACTCCATGGTGAATGGGTTTCCATAGGAACATGGTGTTACTTTGAGCTTCATGAGCTGTGCGACACTCTTAACGTTCCTGCCTGTTTTTTGCTTATCTTTTCTGTTCAGCTTCCTCTCCTCTCTTCAGTCACTCTGCATAGATCAAGTAAGAGTGAGAGAGAGAATTTGGAAATGAAATCAATAGGCCCATTTAACCACCACTTGGGTTTTCAGATTTTTGTTTGGCATATCTCAGAGCCTGCTCTGGCCTTATCAGCCTGACATCGCTGTTCTTCAAGATGCCTTTTTATTACAGTCTGCAAGCGTTTACAGCTCCAATTTCCTACAGCCACTGTGCCATTTTTTTTCCATGAGTGTGTTCACTGTATCTGCATCTTGATCTGTATCAGATGAAATATTACAGCCAAAATGTGAACGTATGCTGAGAAACAGAGAGTCAGTGTGTGTCAAAAAGACTGCAGAGTTGCTGAAAATCTATGTAAGAGTCAGCAGCAACAGTTCTCTACTTTCACGACAGGGGTTTAAGGCAATATTTCACTTTGGCTGCATATTTCGATGTCTTAAGAACAAGCTGTTTTTTCATGTAGTAAGTAGAAATGCTACTCAAAGAGACAAGTTTTAAGTTTTGTACAGTGGCTTTGCCAAAAGTATTGACTGGATTATAAAAAAGGAACAGAGTCAGATCAAAGCAAAAGAAGAGGGGTAGAAGTATAGAGGGAGCTGAGTAGATGTGTGGTTGTGTGTGTGTATGACAAAACACCAGGCTAAAAAGGACAGAGATAGGGAGAGAGAGAAGAGGATCTCTTGTAAAAATGTCACTGGTGATTTACAGCAGCGTCCTTGCAACCTTCCTTTTACCTGACTGGATGTTTTATGAGCGTTGCAGAATCAGAAAAGGAGGCAGGCTTATAATACAGCTGACAGAAGTCTTTTTATGGTGGATGGGCAGAGGTGGAGGAGGGAGGGAGAGGGTGTAATAAAGCTGAGTGCAACTCTCCTGGAATGAAGCTGCAGTGATTGGGAGGGGGCAGAAGAGAGAGGGAAGGCTGGTGAAGTGCTACAAATATTAGTGGTACATGAGCATGTGTGCAAAATGCACCATATGTCCAGATGTGTGTGTATGTGTTAGGAGAGGAAGGCAGTTTGCACAGAGCTTTTGCTGACGTCACTCTGTTGAACAATCACTCAGCCTCCATAAGGCGAGCAGAAAATGGAGCCCTCAGCATACGCCAGCCCAGAGACACTCAATTATTCCATTTTTTTTTCTGCGTGGTGCGGCGAAGCGTGCAATGAGTCACGGAATTGATCTCGAGCCTGTGAAGCACTCTGCCATGCAGAATGAATACTTACTGATGAGATATTATGTAGTTTGTTGAAATGACACTTTGTTATTCTTCCGGGAATGAAAAGACTCTTAACACACAATACAAAGACTTTTTTCATCTCTTCTCACTTGTCAGCTAACAGCAGCATTTCTTGACCACTCAGTTATGGGCTGATTTTAGATATTCTTAGTTTGGAATATGCAAAGTCTGTTATACGTGAGTTTAATTTCTTCATTTAAGACAACTAGCTGACATCTTAAGTCACTTATCACATACTGTATATCCTATTGGTTTGTCAGGGGCATATGTCCAGCCATCCGTCCATTTTCTAATCGGCTTATCCTATGCAGATTTGTTGGTGGCTGCAGCCTATCCAAGCAAATTATTAGAAGGGCAGGGTATACCCTAGGTAGGTCAAATTGCTAACACAACATTAAATATGAAGCTTATGTTTAAAAAAATAATGGTGAATTTGAAAGCATAATTTAAGTGTAAAAATGATATATATTCACACTAGCTATTACAGGTCATTTAATGAAGATCTCCATTTTCACTAAAATGTTTAAACAGTTGGAAAATGTCTAAGTCTCTTCTCCTTCATCCACTTTCTGTTGGCAAACAAATAGCCATGCTTTTCAGCCAAGGAATGTGACAGACAGCTGGATTATTCTACTGAGTCTCAGCTGGTTAAACCAGCTGTCTGTTCTAGCTCTAGCACTCTTGGATTACCTGTTTTAATACACCTGAATTCAATTAATTCAGGTAATTTAATTGTTCTTATATACATGCTTTTCTGTCTCTGTTGTAAACAGTGATGAATTGAAAAATCCCATTTTTGTGTGTTTAAAATGAAGCTGGCCCATTTACAGTTCCTACAAAAAAACTTACAGTAAAAATACATTTGATACATAAACACCAGGTGAATATTACTGTCAAACAACTTATTACAGAAGAAGAATATACACAGTTAGAATGGGGTCTAGGATCTGAGCTCATCACTCCCCCGAAAAATACACTCACCGGCCACAGTATACCTGTTCAACTGCTCATTAATGCAAATATCTAATCAGCCAATCACGTGGCAGCAACCCAGTGCATTTAGGCATGTAGACATGGGCAAGACAATCTTCTGAAGTTTAAACTGAGCATCAAAGTTGGGAAGAGAGGTGATTTAAGTGACTTTGAATGTGACCACCAGCGTTGTTGGTGCCAGACGGGCTGGTCTGAGTATTTCAGAAACTGCTGATCTACTGGGATTTTCCCACACAACCATCTTTAGGGTTTACAGAGAATGGTCTGAAAAACAGAAAACATCCAGTGAGCAGCAGTTCTCTGGGAGAAAATGCCTTGTTGATGTCAGAGGTCAGAGGAGAATGGACAGACTGCTTCGAGCTGATAGAAAGGCAGCAGTAACTCAAATAACCACTCATTACAACCAAGGTATGCAGAAGACCGTCTCTGAATGCACAATGCGTCAAACCAGAAGACCACACCGGGTACCAATCCTGTCAGCTAAGAACAGGAAACTGAGGCAATTTGCATGGACGCACCAAAATTGGACCATAGTAGACTGGAGAAGTGTTGCCTGGTCTAATGAGTCTCGATTTCTGCTGCAACATTCAGATAGTAGGGTCAAAATTTGGGGTAAACAACATGTAAGCATGGATCGTCCCTGCCTTGCATCAACGGTTCAGGCTGCTGGTGGTGGTGTAATGGTGTGGGGGATATTTTTTTGGCACACTTTGGGCCCCTTAGTACCAACTGAGCATCATTTAAATGCCACAGTCTACCTGAGTTTTCTTCCTGACCATGTCCATCCCTTTATGACCACAGTGTGCCCATCTTTTGATGGCTGCGTCCAGCAGGATAATGCACCATGTCACAAAGTTAATCTCAAACTGGTTTCTTGAACATGACAATGAGTTCACTGTACTCAAATGGCCTTCACAGTCACCAGATCTCAATCCAGTTGAGCACCTTTGGGATTTGGTGGAACGAGAGAGTCACATCATGGATGCGGACAAATTTGCAGCAACCACGTGATCCTGTCATGTCAGTATGGATCAAAATCTCTGAGCAATGTTTCCAGCACTTTGTTGAATCTATGCCTTGAAGACTTAAGGCAGTTCTGAAGGCAAAAGGAGGTCCAACCCATTACTAGCCAGGTGTATGATACAGATAGAAATTGGGGAGTGATAAGTAATCATTCCTCTTGAAGTGGCTGCTGGTGTGGTGGAGGATTTAAACAGCATGCAGTGATGCAGAGCAACGGCAGCAATGACACGTCAAAGGGGAAGACTGGAAATTTTGCAGCTTAAATAGACCAACATATTGGGATGTTAAAAGAGTGAGGCATGTTGTGTGCAAATGATGCAACACAGCTTGAGTTGTCTACCTGAACTAGCTCATGTAGCACATTTCCATGTGCTACATGGAAATGTCGATGAAATCAGTATTTTTTGATTGTGTAGTTGAATCACAATACATAAATACAACTGAATGACAACAGCGGTGCCCTGCTATCTACTACACAAGCATTTAAAATTATCACAGACATGGGTCCCCTCCAACAACAGCCCCTGAAACTGTCCAGCTGATGCTTTCATATTTATAACTCTGACTAAATCTCTGGAAAAGTAGAAGAAAACCAGCAGCTTAGTCTCAACAATGGTCCAAAATGGAGAAGAAAATAAGTACTTTCGCTCTCTCACTGTTTCACTTACATTTTAACCTAAGAAATATTCTGCATTTTGTTTTGAGATTTTATATATGGCTAAAATTGGTATGAAACTCAGGTTTATGTTAGAGTAAAAATCAAACCACAAAGATAACATTTCCTGTGTCATACCTGCTACTTTTCATAAAAATACATTGCTGTTTTAACAAATCTAACAGAAAGACTATTTTTTTTTATCAAGTGACCATAGGAAAGGTCGTCTCTATAGGCTTTCAAATCACACTAATCTGCTACTCTACTGGAAGGTAATTAAGTAAGTTGATCAAGGCACACAGTGTCATGGTAAGATTCTTTACTTGAATGCAGAAAAATAATAAATGAGCCAATATAGAATAATAATGCAGCCTTGTTTTCTGTATGAAGTCGAAAACCAAGTTAGGGTTAGCCTATAATGTATGTGCCCCTGAAAAAAAGTCCAGACCAGAGCTTGAGTAGCCCACAACCCTCACAAATTGGATGTTGCATGCTGGAAATACGAGTTAAAGTGCAAAGTATAACTATTTTGTGTGACCTTGTTCTTCTCTTAACAGACTCAACATCCTCATTGGAGAAGTGGATAGAGAGTTTCCCCACTCCTCATCTGTCCTGAATGAAACCCTCTTAATCTGGACGCCGTGCATTAAAATTGCATGTCCCAGTGGAGTGCTGCCATACCAAGTAGCAAACCCACAACAATAAATCAACATTAGAGGACTTTCATTCTTCATTATCACTTCCTGGAGCAACAACAAAGGAACAGGCATGTTCACAGGCCTGTTGACCTGCGGATGTGCGCCATAGGATTCTATTTTTGGAGCCTCATTGCTTTTACAGATTAACTGCCCTCAAATATGGCCCCAATCCGTTCATTGCTCCAGTAGTTTGACTGCTGCCGGAGGTTGTGTATATTCATGCTTCAAAACACCCCACTGTGTGACAGTCTAGTCATCTGAAGGGGCATTGCCATTTGCTTCTTTTTGAAAGCAGTTTCAGTGCACTTTTTTCAGACTCCTGCAGAGGAACAAACACTTGGCTGTATGTCATGACAGCTGGAAAGTCTTGTATGTTATTCTTGTTACCATCATTTGTCAACTCATAACTAATTGCCCATTTTTATCGTGTAGCTGAAAGAGGAGATTGACGTCTGAAGCTTTCATGGTAATACCAAGTCACTGTGCTTAGATTAGGACTTCATCTTTTATTGAAAGAGTCTTTTTCCATCACACTGCAGTCACACTGAAATCCCATTGCCCACTGTTTTTTTAGCCTGTCTAAGACTAATCAAGATATTTCATCATCAGAATTGACATTTTCATATTGTATGAGAGCAAAAGAAGCTGCCATTAGCAAATTTGTAAATACCAGCTTACTCAGTCATGTGAAATGGAAGACACGGACCAAAGTCTGAACCATCAAGTCCTTGAAAAATTTATGACGTGTGAGGAGAGGAAAATTTTGAATTATCCAACGCCGCTTCAGCTGAACATCTCACAACACCAGGCTGCCACTGGTTATTTCACTCTGCCATAAATCTGGCATGCATTGTTGGCCCCTGGGCCAAGTCTTGTAATAAGAGAAAAATTAAAGAATAGGATTAAAGATGGATTATCACTGAAATACCAAAGCCAGCAAAGCAGCTGCCTTGCATACTGTAAACCCATTGGACTCTCTTCAGGGAGAAGCTCTGCAGACCGATTTGTAGATTACATTTGGTTGTTGATGTGGTCACCTCTTGGCTGGCTGGTATTAAAAAAAGAGGGATGGAGAATCTAGATGAGCTGGAGCACCCTCTTCTGGGAGAAAGCGCCAATAACAATCGGGGATCAGGGCCAGGGCTGGGACCTGGAACTGGACAGACCCCAAGTGGGTTATTCAAGGGAATCTTGGTTAAGTGTGAGGAGGACAGGGCCTACCCTCCCTTAACATGGAGAAGCTATTGTGGACATCCTCCTGAGCTTCAGCAACAGCAGCTACTGGATCCTTGCTCCTTACCTTGCACGCTGGAGTCCTTTTACCCAGCAGCTCCCATCTGGGGCCACACAGACTCCCTGCTCAGCAAAGACTACCTTGAGACCACGTTTGTGGACATTCGGCCGGGCTCCACTCTGGAGAGGAAGCTGTTGGCTGAGACGCAGGACTTCCATAGTGCATCCTACAGCTTGGACGATGAGGATGACCTGCTTCCTGACTCTGATGTAAGATATTGCGCAGACACTATGCTTAGAAAATGTTTTCTTTTGTACTGACAGCAGAGCTTGTATAGCAGTGCAAGAGACAGAAGCAGTGCAACTAATTCCCCTGTTAATGTTCAAATAGAAGGTTCAGGAATACATAAATAAGGCTGAAACTAAGGACTATTTTCTCAATTAATCCATTGTTTGTCTATTAAATGTCAAAAATAACGAAGCCCAAAGCGATAAAGTTTGCATATATAGATATCCTTGTTAGTTTTATCCTCTTCCTCATCTCAACCATGTCCTTTTTGTCCCTAAAAAGAGTTACAGAAAAAGCAATAGAGCCTCATATTCTCAGTACAGATTCTGTACCAAAGAGGAACTTAAAATAGACATGCGAGCAAAGCAGCAATTGAACGCTTGCTGTCAAAAAGCCAGATTACATAAAGCTGCTCTCCTGCTGCAGAACAGGTAATGACACTACAGTGCTGATAGAGGATGCCAGCTCTATTTCATAGACCACCGAGCAAAGCCCATCATGAAGTAAAATATGAATTAGCTGCGAGACTCCAACAGTAGTCGGCATTAGAATACATACTGTAAATGTCATAAATAAATAATGTCGGTGTTTATATTGTTTAGTCTCCCATCAAGGTCAAATAAAAGCTCTTCAAATAACTGGAACTAAAAGGCTGAAGGCTGTTTTACGATTATTACTTTGATTAAGAACACAAGTAAGAGGACAAATACGTAGTAGTACTACACACTGTTAAAATCAACAGCAGTTGGCTGCCACAAAGTTTAGGTAAGAGTTTGCTCCACAAGGACAAAAGGAGAGCTCGTAAAAATGTTTCTTTAAGCTCATTCTGAATGCTGGCACTAGTGCAGTGATGCAGAGTCTCAGGCCTGTGGGAATAAAACCTTGCAGTGACCTCACATAGACACAACACGTCTTCTCCTTTGCTTTAGTTCAGATGTTTAGTAAAAGAACTTAAACTGGCCCACAAAACTCATTCATTACTTCATGATGGATTACTAATATGACAAGATCAATATTATGGAGAAACAAAATCCTCACGAGTGTCCCGTCCTGACTGACTTTACATATGAGCACAGGATGTGTAATGTATTGCTTCATGTCACCATGACAACTGTAAATGCTAGGAATAAAAATGCTTCCAAGCCAGTCCCGGCATTAGAAAGTTTTTGCTTTGTTGACCAGCAGAACAGGCATGTGCAAATAATGCCATTAAATACATATATAACTCTGTGAACCACGCTTTAAAATATTGTGTGTACATTCATCTTTTTTTAGTAAAAAACACTTCATATGAGGCTGCTGGTGTATAGAGCATTTACTAAAATATAACAGAAGCATCTTTTGGAAGTGTACAACTATTTCTTGCACAAACTGAAACAACCAAAGTAATATGACAGGGTCATTGTGAGAGAGCAAGTCAGACTGAATATGCAGCTGTTTCAAAAAGATGCATGAGTCACGAATTGCCCCACGGTCAGCAGAGCTAGTGCATATCCAAACTAACCTCATTCAGTCACATTATCTTTCAGGCACCAGCAAAGTTTTCCAGTTGTTGTGGAGGACTTGAATATATCAAAAAAGAATATTTTTCATGCTACTTTAAACAGTGATTTAATGTTGGAGCAGATTGTTTTTTATGTTTAAGACAACAAGAAGAATCCTCAATTAACTGAGCTTTGAGTGTAAAGTTTGGGTTTTACGTATGTGGCTCTTAAGATGTCTACTAGCAGCCTGATGAAACAAACAAAAGCAAATTGACAAACCAGCAGCAGTACTGTACACCTCTAGAATAAAGAGCAATGGGCTGTCACAGTGCAAACTTGGTTTGTTTGGCCCAAGGCACTTAAAATGACATGAAATGCATCACCATATATTCTGAATATATATTTCTCTCTAGAAACAGAATCTCAGTTTACCTTGTTATCCCGCAAATCTTCATGAGAAACATTTTGAAACACACTTCTTTGAGACAAATACAAAGTGATTTAAATAAAAGTTTAAATCAAATTAAGAAAAAAAATAACAGTGTGTTTTGTGGGTTGTCTCTTACATTTTTCCCCCATTCCATTGCATTGTTGTGGAGGCAGAAATCGCAGAGACAAATATCTGAATATGTGTGCAAACAAAAACAAAAATAACACTGCAGGAACACACATCCTTAGAGGTGTGTGTTACCACTCTCTAACCTGAGCTCAACCTAAATTCACTCTCTTTGAATCCCAGGACTCATCCATTGACGACTTTAGTGATACAGACAGTGACAACAACTTCCCTCTGATGATCCCTCAGGACTACTTGGGTCTGGCCTTTTTCTCCATGCTCTGCTGCTTCTGGCCCCTGGGCATTGCTGCCTTCTACCTTTCACAGAAGGTATGCAAACACACACACACACACACACACTCAGTCCTGAGCAGACAAGATACAACTCAGCTCTATCGTTCACAGCTGAGGGTGAATTCTTACCCTCTGCAGTGTGTGCAGACTAACAACAGGCCCAGTGTCTTTAGTGCTGTGCAAGCAAAGGATTTATAGAGGAGAGTTGTTAAAAGGAGATTATGCCTAGGTTTGCAAACACAAATCATTGACTACAGTTGTCATTCGTCTCCTTCATTATCTGTTCTTTAATTAAATTGGCATACCTGTGTCAGTATCATGACTTCTGAATGTTTACAACCTTCCCATAACAGCCATACACAGAGCCACGAGAAAGCTAAGAAGGAAGAAAGAATAATCTTCATACACTAGGGTTTTTGTTTCTCTAAATCAATATTTGCATAAATATTTCACAGCAGCACATAAAAACTGTTCGCTTGAGCCCATGATGTAAACCCATGCTAACAGGGCAGATATTATATTTTTGTCTACAATTACACCAATAACAAAGTCACTCCTGCTACCATATGTATGTAATATCATACGTATAATGCCTGCCTTTCACTATTCATAAATCCAGCCCTTGTGGAAGATGTATAGGGAAGGAGTCTAACAGGATACCAAATTAAATAATAAATCAATTTAAAGTCAGTATAACTACAAACATGCTGGTACTTTATAAAATTGTGTGGGCAAACTATACTACTATAGTTATCTCTCTGTCCTGTAAGTTTTCAGCATCGGTACACCCATCAGTGCACACTTAACGACAACTTAACTAACGGATACAAACATGAAAATAGAAATAAAATGTTAGCCCTGCGGCAGACTGACGGGTGTACCCGGCCCCTCACAGGGGCGTTTCCAGCATTTTTTTAATGGGGTGGCACAAGGGGAACCAAGAACAAGGCAGAGGGCCCACAGGAGATCAGAATATTTAAAGAGAAATAAAATGAGTGGAGAAAATAAACCTGTACTTTGGTAAAGCACTTGAGCAAACGTACTAGGTTACATTACTACTGGTCCTGTCCATGCCCTCATCCATGGGCATTGTAAGATTAATAGTACTCTAGAATGAGGCAGTGGTGGGGTGTCGTGGACACGCCCCTGGCCTCTCCCCCTATGACAGCTGGGATAGCCTCCAGCCCCACTACAACCCTGAATTGGATAAACAATAGAAAATGGATGGATGGATGGATGGATAAAATCTAAGTACCCATAAGTGAGATGATTGGTCACTTGGTAGTCAAAAGGAACACGCATCAGTCACAATTACTAATGGTAATGTTAAAAAGCCCCTAATACCTCTATCTCTAGGCGCCCTATTTTATAAAGGCATCCATCCAGCAGTGAAGGGGAAAAAAAAATCCCATTAGCACTTTTGCAAAGCTAACTGGCAGCAAGCTGCAAAGGCCTTTTGATCAGATCAATGGCCTTCGTTAAGGTTTAATTAGAGTCATAACAAGAAACCTCAAAGTGATAGATTTCCAATATTGTTGAGTGCTGCCTAAAACAGGGGTCAGAGTCAAAGGCAAGGACTAGAGGGAGAGGGGAAGGAAGGAAGAGAAAGTGATGAATGAGCTGCAATCGGTGGGTGTGATTTGGAGATGGAACATAATATGGGCTTAGCGTGTGATTGGAATGAGTGGAAGAGGAAAGTGTAGGCCAGGGAGGACATTGACAAATGATGATAAATGCTGTTCTCTCCTATTTTTTTCACTCTAATCTTTATCTCAGTGTCTCCTCTCCTTTTTTTACTCAGACCAACAAGGCATCAGCTCAGGGGGATTTTCAGGGGGCCAACGCAGCGTCTCGCCAGGCTCTTTGGCTCTCAGTGCTCTCCATCGTGTTTGGAATCATAACGTACATCTGTGCCATCGCTGCGTTGATTTCCTACCTGTCTGCAAAACCACCATAAAAGCAACTCTTTCACAGGGACGCGAACATACAAAAGACTGACCTCTCACGCATTTCATGAATATCAACACATGCCAACACATCACCAGTAAATGTCAAATAATCACAGTGTTTGTCTGTCGACTTGTCTGAAGTCATGTTTCATCTACACCAAGCTGGAAAAACTGTGAGATGGGACAGTGAAAACAGAAGCGGAGAGCTGATGTACCGGTTATAATCACTTTGGGATTATGAAAAAAACAAAAAAAATAACAAATCAGCTCAAAGGATGTTCTTAGCACATTAAGAAAAATCATTGATTATTTATTTAGTGATCTGAAGACTTAAGTTACCTTCTGTTAAGTCTGTGCTGTAGTTGTCATCACATGTTAAGGATTACTGAAGTAAAAAAAACAAAAAAAAAACAACAACAAATGCAGATGTTTCCACAGCACTGTAGGCACCAGCATTACAAACGGTGGGTGAATATTAAGAAGCAGAGGGGATATGTGTCATTGTCTGCCTGGGAGGAGCTAAGTGGAGGGCAGTGTACGATTAGATGGAGTCTGCAGATTTATGAGAAGGTCACAGCAAGGACGTGGCAGCAGATAAATCCTGATGGACTTCACTGTGGGAGGGCCTGAGCCAGCACTGTCACTTGAGGGGTGAAAGCTGGTGATGATGTTTTAAAACATATGATCAGCCAGAAGCAATATTCCTTCAGAGAGCCCAGAATTCCTTGCTGCACCTCTGGCTGAAGCGAGAGACCCGAAGGGGAAACGCTGCGCACGAATATTGATAAGCTCATTCTGGTTTCACACTCTGCTTCAGTCCCTGTTTACCGACAGAAAGGACTGCCTCTGCTTTGTTTATGCCAAGTTGAATAAGTATCTTCGTGTAGAAATACACAAAACACTAAATGACAAATACACAGAGTGCCATTACCGGTGTTTAAGAAAATAAGTTCACAAATTTTAAAATGAAATGCAAAATTCAGAAGTGGAAAACAGACTCAAGATATAGACTTTAAACCTTACCTTCTATATACACAGTGTTAAGAAACCATGACATATACAGAGGGGGGCAGACCTGCAAGAAAAAGTGCCAAAAATATGGAAGAAACTCTGAGGATGATCCTTTTTATGAGCTATTCCATTATTAGAAGCAGCCAGGCTGTTACATCATGCTCCCCAAACATAGATTCTGCTACTTTCTCCACCAAAAATAGAATTGACAGGAGCTTGCTTCTTGCGGTATGACTAACTAAAAAAATGACATCTGCTTAAAACTTACATTCAAACACACAAATGCTTTATTTCAATGAGCAAATGGGTCAAAAAAAAAAAAAAGTTGCAAAAATGATGATGCACGTGTCAGGAACATTTCAATTTCGGTCGTAGCAAAAACATGCATGGTGAGTTTGTAAACCTGCTCCGATCGTTTCCTTCAATTGGGCCAACATTTTTTACAAGAACTGCTTCGATAAGAAAGGAAAAGCTCTGGCCATATTGGTTTGAGCTTAAACATGCCAATAACTAAACAGTAAAAAAAAGAGTGGGGACTCCAAGTAAATATGAAGAAATGACTAAGGTGAAAGTTGACATTTTCTATTTAAATAAACAGTTTTTATAGAGTCCACGGCTCACGTACATATGAAATACTTTGTTTGCTGCAATCCCAGTGCTGTATGAAGGCTGGGCTGATAACAGATTATGGTCACTGTAAGTGGTAATAGTAGACACACCTCTGGTATCTCTGTGTCTTACCCTTGTCAGCTCTCACTTGTGGATGTGCTGTGATTCAGCTGCACTGACTGTACAAACAGCTTCGTACAATTCTGACAATCCTGAACTACTGTCTGTCTCCACTGTACATTCATGTCAATTAAAACAAAAAAAACACCCTTTGTTGTTACAGCTGAGTTACATCAATGAGTGATTTATATGGAGGCATTTAACGTGGGTTGCCTTGAGTGATGAGGCTGTCAGGAGACGGGCTCTGCTCACATTTGTCTCACTTTGTGTCACTTCTACAGATAATAAGTGGACACAGTGGACAAGTCGTGTGATTCAATAAAGGTCAAAGGTTGCAGCAAATGGGATTTAATAATACAAGAAATATTCAGGTGTTTTTTTCCCCCAGGTCACATCCTTGTATTACATGTAAATAATATTAAAGTGAAAGAAAATCAGCAAATCCCAATAAATGCACTTGTTTGACATTCATCTTTCCTCTTTTCATTTCTGCTCACAAAAGCACAGCTGACTACAACCAAACTGAAGAAAATGTAGCCCAAGGGGGTTTCTAAATATTTAATCAGTGTTTGTATGCATTGTTAAAATAAAAACAAAAACAAAAGAAGACTAGGAAAAAGAAAGCTGCATGTTTCTCAGAGGGTTTTGGAGTATCGCCGCCTGACAGAGTCTCTGTAGAACTGGAAGATCTTCTCTGCTGCTTTCTGACTGACTGCTATGCACTGCTGCAGCTATGAGAGAAGAAAAACAACAACTGAAGATCAGACAAAATATGAAATGATGAAATGCAACACCGCTTGATTTAAATCACATCAGACCTGAAGCAGATCCCTGACAGACACATTAAGGATG
>VUQI01056223.1:0-11147 GCA_015106735.1 Paratilapia polleni | reverse complement strand
TAGAAGAAGTGGCTGATATCAAGAAATCCTACCAATGGCTGGACAAAGCTGGACTGAAAGACAGCACAGAGGCATGGCAGCACAGGAACAAGCCCTAAGCACAAGATCGATAGAGGCTGCGGTCTATCACACCACGCAAGACCCCAGGTGCAGCCTGTGCCGAGATGCCCCTGAGACAGCAGGGTAGCAGGCAGGGCGTACATGGAATGCCATAACCAAGTGGCTGGCATACTGTACAGGAACATCTGTGCCGAGTATGGATTTCCCAAGGTCAAAATGGGATACACCTCCAAAGGTGGTTGAGAATGACAGAGCTAAGATCCTGTGGGACTTCCATATACAGACGGACAAACAGATGATGGCTAACCAACCGGACATAGTAGTAGTGAACAAGCAGAGGAAGAAGGTCGTAGTGATAGATGTAGCATTTCCGAGTGATGGCAACATCAGGAAGAAGGAACACGAGAAGCTCAAGAAATACCAAGGGCTGAGAGAACAGCTAGAAAAGATGTTGAAGGTGAAGGCAACAGTGGTCCCCGTGGTAATCGGAACACTCGGGGCAGTGACCCCCAAACTGGGAGAGTGGCTCCAGCAGATTCCAGGAACAACATCTGAGATCTCTGTTCAGAAGAGCACAGTCCTAGGAACAGCTAAGATACTGCGCAGGACCCTCAAGCTCCCAGGCCTCTGGTGAGAGGACCCGAGCTTGAAGGATGAAAAAGACCGCCCGCAGGGCGAGTGGGGAATTTTTAAAGACTAAATAAGACAGGGGGAAATTGCAAGTTGTGAGCCTGAAAAATTATTTGGTCACACCAGCAACTGACTCTAACACCTGAGTGGGCAAAATTTGCCAAGCCAATTAGCTCATTAAATCTTTTATTTCTCTCTCTCTCTCAATCAGTGTGCAAACATTCAGGAAACAGCTCCTTTTTTTTAGCCACACTAATCATTACTTTCACTACTTAAAATGAGCCCCTGGAAACAGGTCATATCAGCAGTCATTAATTAATAATTCACTTGAAGGCAGGCTAAAATATAACGTTTGGAAAGCCCAGTCTGCCCTTTGTTAAAGACTGTTTATGAGGGAAAACAAGTATCACTCTGTATTATTGCTGTACAGTCACTACAGCATTTCACATTCTAGACATTACTCCAGCATAATGACTTTCCTTTTGTAATTGATGAAATGACCCACTCATACAGCAGTGGACAGTCAGAATAAATCATCCACTGCAATGCAGTTAAACAGTTGGAAAATTTAGTCCAAAAAGATTTTTATAGTTAAAACCAGATCAAAACTAGGATTGAAAATTAGAGTACAGTTTGTACTATCCTCATGTTCTCTTATAATGTTCTTTTCTCATGCATTTTGACTCAGCTCACCATACTCTCTTCTGAATCATCTCCATACATCAAAGAGAATGACTCATTGAAGAGTGATTAGTTGTCTCTCTATGGTGGCTATGACTTCCAAATGGCAGAGATCAGGGCCATTACACTTTATCATCTCTAAAGGTAACACTGCAAACTGATGGCCCAGGACTTTGGCTTTAACTTCATTTTCTACATGGCTTTTGATGAAGTGATTAACTTATAAGTTTGCAAGTTTTTTTTGTTTTGTTTTCACTTTACTGCAGTGCAGTATAATGTAATATACTAATATACATTTCACTGCTTTAAACTAATTTTTGTCTGGTTAATTTAACTTGTGGTAGAATTTGTGAAGTTTTAGCATACTAGTTGTTCTTTCAGAGTTGCCTCTTATGACATTTAACCCTAAAGAACGTATGAAGGCATACATTCATAAACATAAAGCCTGCACGGTTCTGTCTATGCCTGTTTTCAAAGGTCACTGCACAGTGAATAAAATGATTGAACATTATTACACGTTTTAAAATGCATCACATTTCTGAATGTTGTGCCCTTTTCTCTCTCATTTCTCACTCATCCTTGTGATCACATGATTAAAATGGTGCTGATTTGTATTGTTCATGTATTAAGCATTACAATCTGCTGAAGGTCAGATTCTCAGATTTCTAATTATTTGGACATATAGCACTGCAGGTGGATGCAGCACATGACAGGCGTCTGCCACCTATGACTCTGTGGAAACTGAGCACAGTGCTTTGCTCCCTCAGAGCTAAGTTCAGACTCCTAACTATTTAAGTATGAGAAAAGTTAATAAAAGGACCACAAAGCAATTTTGCTATTAACACTTGGCTATGTAGTTAGGAGACAGTGAAATCTGTAAAACTGTTTCACTGACTGTCCCTGATTAAGATAATTTTGTCAGAGTAAGAGTAAAGCCTATATAAATCTATATATAATAAATGTGTCATCATTTAGCCAATATGTGCTTGAAGCTTGTATTTGATAGCCAGCTAATATATTGCAACAGAAAATACAGACCTCTGTTAAATAACTACACACCTTTTTTTTGTTTGTTTGTTTTTGTTTTTATGATATCATTAGCCCCTTCCTGCTGTGTTTTAATATATGTGCTTAGAGTTAGTCTTTATGTATACTACAGTGACTTCATTAATACCAGCCTGTCACAAAACATGTGACCTCTATAAAATGTCTGGCCAGTGGGTGTTTTTCTCTTTTCTGTGCATACTCTTGCTCCACTCTGTTGTTTGTTTAACATAAAAAATGTATTTGGTGCAAATGCAAGATATTTATGGAGGCGTCTATTGGCCAGGCTATCAGTGAATGTATTTATTTGCATAAAAACAAATAAGGGTAGAGACAATATTTTTCCCCAATGAGTTCTGTAGATGTTTTCATTTTACCTTGTTAGACGTCCTGGAAATCTTACTAAAGGGCTCTATTAAGTGAGGTTATTTGTCTTAAATAACTGACCTGAAGCTCTCTATGTAAAAAAAAAAATCATCAGCTGCTTTAACTGCAAAGCAAAGAAAATAAATTTTGAGCAATGTTCTCCTTATGTTCTGTGCAGCACTTGTCCTCATGGGGATACTTGGTAGTTGAGGACAATCTCCTGCCTGTCTGTGGACTCTCCAGGGTGATGAACCTCTGCGGGTAATGACAGTGCATGCTGGGTGTTTCATTACCCTGAACTTGCTTGGACATGTCGGGCTAGGCTCTGCTGGACACAAAGCCTGTTAGTCCATTGCCAACTGGGCATTCTGTTTACCTCAGTAGACCAGACTTTCACTGTTACATGGAGTACACATGATGATATCATGATATTCCCCATTACACTTAAGTATAAGTGCAAAGCAGACCAAATTACTTTGAAAGTTGAGTCATTCCACAACAGTTTATGAATGCTTCTACACTGCTGTATTTTAATCATACTTGATGAGTTCAACCTGTTCATATGCCATGTGCTAATGAAGGATGAGAGTGACAAATAATACCCAATGTCACAATTTCTTTTTAACACATATAGCAAATCATCAATAAATGGTATACTATGACATTTTGTTCTTTTTTGAGTAACCACTAAACCTCCCAAAGTCTTTTGAATCAAGCCAAGGCACATTCTCAAGTCTTCAAAGGGCAATGAACTCAATCAAAATACAGGTTAAGCTGTGCAAAAAGCCCTGTGATAAGTTTCTGTCTGAACATTGTAACGTTTCTCTACATCACTGCTCCTGGCAGGCTCTCTGTATTCTGTATTTTTATTTCTATCTTGAACTTGGGCATTTTAAGGACGTCTGTGGTGACTGATTCTCTTTTGCAGTCAGTCTCTTGTAGCTAATCAAGAAACTACATTTGTCGGCACTTCTGTGTTTGCTCCTTCTCTCAGGTCTGTAGGTCGCTGCCTAGGGTTTACACAACTTTGCTGCTTTGCCTCTCTCCAAGCAACAGCTATTTCACATTTTTCTTTTCATTTCATAATCTGATGCAAACAAATTGAACCAAAAAGCAGATGTATTATGTCAAGAGACTGAAAAAGAAGATCAAGGTAGAGCTGCTCACCAAAGTTCCCATAACACTTAGCAAATCAGACTGAGAAAAATACTGTAGGCTAAAAGTGCCAATATGAAGACAAGTTAATATGGTGTCTGGCGGAGCAATATATTTCTAAATTGGCTTTGCATTTAAAGTGAAAAATAGAAGAATGAAAGAGAAAAGAAAGGGAGGGGATAAGAGGTTAAAGAGGGTGGGGTGGGGTGGGCTTAGACTATGACTGACTGATTAAAATGACATTCAAGGTGTCAGATAAGGTGCTGTAGGGAGATTTTATATCCCCTCCTCAGACTGTTCCTAATGGATAGGATTTATAAGTCTAATATAGACCACTGGACCTCTGAAATGGCATTTTAGATGGCTCAGCTTAAGTATATGTTAAATAGAGTGAAGTGAGGAATAGGGCAGGTGGAATTTCTCATGTTTGAACCCAAGAGGCGGAGTCTATTTTTTATCACTATATAAATGGAAGTCTACACTTGATATAAATGTACATCAACTTGATATAAATATTTAATGTATGACACAAGGACATCTCCAACTTGTTAGTCCTTTAGCACATTTGTATTAGCTTATTTAGATAAACATCCTAGCATGTTAATAATGCAGAATACAGCATTCCTTCATATGCTGTGTGTTGCAAACACCCTAAACATGTTATGTTGGTGGAAATAGGATTGAAAAAAATTTGATTGATGATCTGTTTGGGGCAGTGCTGCCTACTGTCACCATACTCTCAGCAGTCTGGTAGACACTAACATTGTCTACTTTAATGTGATCTGACTGTCAAGAAGCCACTAGAGGACATGAGCAGTGAGCGAAAGTCCAGTCATCACTCTTTCAAATAGAGTGGGCAAAAAACACCTCTCAGTATAATGTAATATCATGCAACACCCAGTGGTTAAAGGCATTCAAGTGTATATACACAATCACCTGTTTGAGGTACTTTTAGAGGATTTTCATTTTGTGCTACCTCATACAGTACTGTTACTCTTGTATAACTAGGAGGGAAACATTCATGCATACAGTACAGTGCAAAAGTCTTGAGCTATCCCTCATTTCTTTACGTTTTTACAAGGAGCCAGACCTTCTTGTAATTTCTAAAAGTGTTCTTGAACAAAAGTTCTCCAGGCTTTCTGAAGGTCTTTCAGAGTTTTTCTTCAGACATTGGCTGCTTTTTCACTCATTTTCAGTCCAGTCCTTGTACCCGACCATTTTCAGATAAATGTTTTTGTTGTTTGTTAAGCCACTTAACACTGACCTATGAATCATTCAAGCATAAAAAAGGCACCTAACTCAAGGGATGAACCAGTGTTGTGTCAACTTAGCAAAGAACCAATTTTAAACTGTATCTGCAAGCACTTTGTTACTAGCAGCCTGTCACAAATAATGAATCTACAAAAAATGCCAAAGATAACACAGTTTGACAGGCATTGAGTAGTATTTTTTTGTTGACAAGATGATTCCTAAACACCTATGAGCTGAAAACTTGATGTGTGTCCTTAAAAAAAATGAGGAAACTGGACAAATGGATAACAAAAGAAGATGTGTCAGGCCCAATAAACTGTCTAAAGCAGATGAACAGTATCTGAAAGTCCTGTCCTTAAGAAATAGGAAACAAAATACAGCAAAGACCCAATACAGGACCTGAGGACCTATATCTGGCCCTTCAGTTAGTCCATCTACTGTTCGCCAAAGCCTCATCAGAAATGTTCTCAATAGCAGGGTGGCAGCCAAGAATCCATTCTTAAGGAAAGGAAAGATGGAGAAAAGGCTGAGGTATGGAGAAATTTGAAATTTTTCGGTCAAATAGTAGTCAAAAAGAGGTCAGGAGAGAGGTACAATGGTGAGTGTCTACCGCCATCTGTAAAACACGGTGGAGGTTCTGTCATGGTTTGGGGCTGCATTTCAGCCAGTAGTCTTGGGAATCTTGACAAAACTGATGGGAACACAGAAAGTATTTTGATCCACCATGCAGTATCATCAGGAAAGCATCTGACTGGCAACAGATTCATTTTTCAGCATGACAACGGTCCTAACACACTGCCAATGCATATAAAAAGCATATCTGGATAGAAAAACACACAATGGAACATATCAGTCAAGGATTGGCCTCCCCAGAGCCCAGACCTCAACATTATTGAAGCAGTAGAACTAAACAAAAGGCAGCCAACATCCAAAGAAGAGCTCTGAATGTCCTTCAAGAAGCCTGGAGAACTATTCCTGAAGACTACTTAAAGAAGTTACAAGAAAACTTGCCTAACAGAGTTCAGGCTGTGGTGTATCTACCCCATTAACCTTTTTAACAACTTCCATATTTCCTTGTGACAAACATATGGTTAAAATTGCACTGTATATATATCTTAAATTGATAAATTGATTTTATGTCAATTATTTATGTAAAGACTAAACTAAAAACAAAAAATAACATTCATTTAATTTCAGTGCGCCAGAGATAGAGAAATGTGGATGGCTGGAATGGGTGAGGAGAGCACACACATACACAGAGTCAACACAGTGACACACAGTGCGGTTAATCCCGAGCTGTGTGTCAGCTGGCATTTTCTATTCTAGAGGGAAATGGTCTGTGACAGACATTACTGCAGCACACACACTCTGAATAAGAAAGTAGTCCCTGCTTCTGTGCTGGAGACACATTCAAGGTTACACTGCACTATTAACACTTGGAAGAAAAAAGGAACACAGAACAAAAGAGAGTAGATAGATAGCTAGATAGATATATAGCTAGATAGCTAGATTGCCAGATAGATAGATAGATAGACAGATAGCTAGATAGTTAGATAGATGATAGTGTCGTCAAATGATGACTTTGACATCAAATAAAAGCACATTCAGCTGACAGACTGCTAATCAGTAGATTTCTTACTATTGCATAAGAAAAGAGTAGGGGTTTTGGCAAGGGATGACTTCCTAGTCATTACGACAAGCTTTGCATTCTAATGTGCACCAGTGTTGAAACAAAAGACCTTCAGCTCCATGCTAACGCATTAAAAGTCCAGCCAAATGTGTCTCCTTAGTTCACACAGCAACAGAATCTGAAAACCAGAATATCCATTTATCACATTTCTATGCAAATGACAGCCCAACACCCACAGAGAAAACAGCATTTTTCAAGTATGAGCAAAAGCAATTTATATGCCCTTCCATATGTCATCACAGGCACATGCCAGATGTGCATGTATTTGTTTTATATTTTTGCCTCTGAAAGAGATAAACCCCTCATTTTTAATTCAGAATTGTAAATATGCCCAAATATGAACACTCAATTAAAACTAGCAACTGCCACCAAGTCACAACATTGCCACTATTATGACCATCAGCAGCACACTCATCACTGAATAGGAGAACCATCAACACATGTTATGAGTACTGTAAGTCAGTGTTTACAGTATACCAGGTAAGTATACATCATGTTACAAAATTCAGTTCTCTGACCCAGTGAACAGAATGAGATGCCTCAGGATCATACTAGTTATGAGGTGGCTCTCAACATGTCCCAACTCAGAAAACAAGCACTACCGCACTGATTTGTGACTAACAAATAACAAGGTGAGATGGTTCTCACCTAAATGTGGAGCGCAGGTTGTGAGAGCAAGTTACTAGAAATTAGACTTATTTCGCGGCTCAGTACCTAAAGTTTATGCATGGATTTGATTAACTGATTGACCAGTTAAATAAAGAACTTAATATACAAAATGGACTTCTCATCCAATTTGTTTTTTGTTGAAAATTATCTGGCAAAAAAGAAGAGCCTTCTATTAAACTGTGATAAACAACCCAGTTAAAAAAAAAAAAAATAAGTTGTGTTTGTGTTGGATCCAAAGTAGCATGCCACTGTATTTGTTCTTATTTGGCACCAAACCATAGCCAGTTGCCTTTGCACAGTAAAAGATAAACAGCAGAGGCTCGAGAAGCAGAAGATGGTCGAGTAAAATTGAAATTTCTTAAATGTATTGATGATTTACCACAGGAGCCCCAGCTGGTGTGTGCTGTAGTTTTGTCAGTGTCACATGACCTAGACTATTTGGTTTATTTTTTGACTTCTAAAGAACATGTACTACTGTGAGCACCCAACCATGTAGATAATTGTAGATGTGTCTTAACTTTTAGCAACTAAGTAAGTTTTAAGCAAGTTTTAATCATAAAAATTATCTTTTTGTCCCTTTCTTCACCATTTTTCACTTATCTTACTTTTGGCACCAATACGTGATTCTTTTTTAACATATAGCAAGAATAAGATCTGAAATAACTCTTTCCTTGTACATACAACTTAGTGAATCTACGAATATGCTGAGTTTATTCACTGCCAACAGAACTCTAAGAATAAGAAACTTTCAAGGTTCCCCCTAAATTAACTGCTTACTGTTTACAGCACTGCGTGAGCATTTAGCAGTTGGTTGACAAGTGAAAATAGATACAAAGAGTAAAGTATAACTCTTTATTAAGTTATCTGAAATGATTCTGTTTGTATTAATACTGGATTACAATTAGCTGTATCTAACACAGCGACGTTTGCAGCCATGATTAAAACAGGCGACTCTTCTGTAGTCCTTGTCATAAATCACTGATGTCTCCAACTGGGAGACTCATGTGAATGTTTTCATTTTCTTCCCCACTTGGTTGCTCGTAATTACAGCCTGAACAGACTTGACATGAACACAGCATTATCCAGTCATTGATTAGCATTGGTGTCACTGAACAAAACAGCTGCCACTGCAGTGCTCAACTTAACAGATGTGTATTTGCACAAGCATATCTAATAACATTATTTATGACTGCATTCCATTAAAGCTTAGCCATCTATGGTTTTAGAAACAACATTTGAGCTGTGTGTGTGCAATCGCTTCTGCATGTTAGAATAAAGGAGCCACTGAAAAGAAATGGGTGACACCTGAATTTTCAATAATCATGTGGCAAATTACTGACAGAACCTTTGATGGTGCCACTACAATTGCTTCCCTGCCTCACTTTGATCCACCCTTACTGTCTTCACTACCTACTTGTTATTCTCCACAATTTGCATTTGTCACTGAAAGTGATAGAGTAACAGCATGCAGATAGCTGGCCAGCCTTTTAAGCCGGTTGTTTAGAAGTACTATCTGATCACTGATAATTTCCTGGTTTAACTGTGGGAGTGAAAAACTCAATCTCAATTTAAAGACTGAAAGTGTGTTAAAGAGCATTCACACTAAGCAACAAATGTCTCCTCCCAGGTGCTACTGCCTGCACGGATGATTGAGTCACTGTGGACACGGGTTCCAAAGTCAACGCAAAGTTAAACTACATCACTTGGCAATTTCACACTACACAGCTCTGTGTTTGTAATAGCCTGTGTTTGAAGTGTCCAACAGTCAATAGTTGTCCATCCACCATTCAGCAGGCCAACCTTTCAATCCAAGCTTTAAATGTACTGCATTCTGCTTGTATTCTCTTTTTATTTACAAGAGAACAAACATTTGAAATTTGATGCAATTGTAACTGCAAATTTAATGGCTTCTAATGACGCTTTTGGGCTTTCACTGACTTGATCAAAGTTAAGGCTTTATCTTTAAACATGTCTCTGATGGGCGGCTGTGGCTCAGGAGGTAGAGCGGGTTGTCTACTAATCGGAAGGTCAGTGGTTGGATCCCTGGCTCCCCTAGTCTGCAAGACACTGAACCCCGCATTACCCCCGATGCATTCATCGGAGTGTGAGTGTGAGTGTGTGTGTGTGAATGTTAGCTAAGGGCTTAAGTATGGATAAAAGTGCTGTATGAATGTGTGTATGACTGGGTGAATGTAGCATGTAGTTAAAGCGCTTTGAGTACTCAAAACTGAGTAGAAAAGCGCTATATAAGTACCTGTCCATTTATCATTATGTCTTAGGGATGTCACCAGACCCAGTACTTACAATACCTTTCAATACTGAAATTCTGAACATGCAATGGTACTTTTTTTTTAGTACCGTAGATAACGTGGAAAATGTTTTTTTATTTTTATTTTATTTTTTTTATAAAGGGTGTTACCTTTAAGTACATGGGATAATAATTTTGTTTTGGTATTGAATTGGGTATTGAGAACACCGGCTACTAAATTTCTGGTATCGTGACATCCCTAGATCTTAATAGTGCCCTGCTGCCTTCATCACAAAGTTAATGCCTTATCTGCATTGATTAATAAAGCAGTAAATAAACACAGAGGGCTGATTATTAGGCATCTTACAACACAGTCACAATCATTACAAAAATAATAAAATACAGAGCACATATGACATTTTCAATATTTCTTATTGTATGAAACATCAACATATAGATCTATACATTCCCTTTTTTGTCATCCAATCAGACTTTACAACACAAGATAAAGGCCTTTTCTTACAGTGGACATGTCGTATCACAGTTAAATAAGCATAAATGCCACAAATAACATTATTGATGGGTTAATTTTATTTAAGTGTCTTCTTAAATCATTACAGTGTGACAGTGGGGCCATATGCAGTATACAAGCTTGGATTCAGCCATCATTACTTCTATTATATGCACCATTTCTTTGGTGTCATGTCACAATGGTTTCAAATGAAACAAGCCTATTTCAAAGATAGTTCTTCAGCTTCAGCTTTGTAATTTCTTTGTACTTTCTACTTTTGTGTGCCACTTCCCAGGGCGCACTGTAAAAACTGCCCCATCGGTACATTTACATTACATTACATTACAGAGCTGCCATTAGTGTTATGGATGCTTTTGTTACTGCAAGTCAAAACATCTGTCATGAAAGTTTAAACCCCAGCTATAATAACGTGCACATACAGCACTAAAGAGGGGCAAATGTATATACAGCTCCGGAAAAAATTAAGAGACCACTGCAAAATTATCAGTTTCTCTGATTTTGCTATTTATAGGTATATGTTTCAGTAAAATTAACATTTTTGTTTTATTCTATAAACTACTGACAACATAACTCCCAAATTCCAAATACAAATATTTTCATTTAGAGCATTTATTTGCAGAAAATGAAAAATGGTCAAAATACCAAAAAAGGTCCAGTGTTTTCAGACCTCAAATAATGCAAAAAAATCAAGTTCATATTCATTTTTAAACAACACATTACTAATGTTTTAACTTAGGAAGTGTTCAGAAATCAATATTTGGTGGAATAACCCTGATTTGCAATCACAGCTTTCATGCGTCTTGGCACGCTCTCCACCAGTC
>VUQI01056221.1:0-10965 GCA_015106735.1 Paratilapia polleni | reverse complement strand
AAAAGAGAAAATATCCAGTGAGCGGTAGTTTTCTGGGTGAAAATGCCTTGTTGATGCCAGAGGTCAGAGGAGAATGGCCAGACTGCTCTGAGCTGATAGGAAGGCAACAGTAACTCAAATAACCACTCCTTAGAGGTATGTAGAAGTGCATCTCTGAATGCACAGCATGTTGAACCTTGAAGCAGATGAGCTACAGTAGCAGAAGACCACACTGGGTGCCACTCCTATCAGCTAAGAACAGGAAACTGAGATTACAGTTTGTACGGGTTTGCCAAAATTGGACAATAGAAGATTGGGAAAACGTTGCCTGGTCTGGTGATTTCTGCTGCAACATTCGGATGGTAGGGTCAGCATTGGGCATAAACAACATCAACGCATGGATCCATCCTGTCTTGTATCCACAGTTCAGGCTGGTGGTGGTGCTATAATGGTATGGAGGATATTTTCTCAACACACTTTGGGCCCCTTAGTATCAACTGAGCATTGTTTAAAAGCCACAGTCTACCTGAAAATTGTTGCTGACCATGTGCATCCCTTTATGACCACAGTGTACCCATCTTCTGGTGGCTGCTTCCAGCAGGATAACACGCCACAAAGCTGAAATCATCTCAAACTGGTTTTGTGTCAATGACAATCATATTGTTTCCAGGTGGTATTGCATGATGGATCACATTCTGATGGTACTTTTCTGCATTCATAATTCCATCAATTTTGACAAGATCCCCAACACCACTGGCTGAAATGCAGCTCCAAACCATGACAGAGCCTTCACCATGTTTTACAGATGGCTGTAGACACTCATTGTTGTACCTCTCCTTACCTCCTCTGTACATTTTGATGACGATTTGAACCAAAAGTTTAGATTCGTCACTCAATAAGACCTGTTGCCACTGATTTTCAGTTCAGTTCTTTTGTAATTTGGTATACCTCAAGCTTTTCTCCCTTTTTCCCCTCCTTAAGAATGGTTTCTTGAGGACATTTCTGATGAGGTTTCAGTGAATAGTGGATGGATCAACTGAAGGGCCAGATGTGTTTCTCAGGTCCTGTGTCAGGTCTCTGCTGGATAGTTTTTAGGCCTATCACTTCTTTTATAGTCCACTTGTCCAGTTTCCTCAAAATTTTTAAGGACACACTGCATACCATGCATATGCCAAATTTTCAGCTAGTAGCGCTTTGGGAATCACCTTGTTAGAGCAAAAGTACAATTTCATGCCTGTCAAACTGTGTTATCTTTGGCTTTTTTTGTAGATTTGGTTAAAGAAATTGGATTAAATTTTGCTTTTGCGACAAACTGCTAGTAAGTGCCTAAAGATAAAATTTAAAATTGGTTCTTTGCTAAGTTGTCTGTTATGTGTAAACACAACACTTCTTCATCCCGTGAGTTAGGTGCCTTTTTTTATGCTTGAATGATTCAGAAGTCAGTATTAAGTGGCTTAACAAAGACCTTCAGAAAGCCTGGAACTATTGTTTGGTTCTGAGCAAGAAAGTCTGGCTCAGTATAAGCAAAATGTAAAGAAATGAGGGGTGGCTCAAGACTTTTATACAGTAATGTATATATAAAAATGTAAATACAGACAGTTTAGCAGAAGTACTTCTGTAGGCAAGCCTGCCTGTGGGCAGTTATTTTCAGACATTATCTAAATTAACTTGAGTTTTAATAGTCACCAGAACATAAAACTGCCTGTATAGAATCACCACTCAAATCTGATTAGCAAACTTTTTAATACTTTTTAACTTTATTCCAAATCTGTTTCCTCTGGAAGTTCTACTTCGACTACCATGTTTGCTTCGAGGGCCATGTCTCTCTCTTAGAATGTCTCTAGTTTACCTCAAGATGCAAACCACACTCGACATTCAAGAACAGAATAATAGATGGATGGATAAAGTATGACATATATAGGGTTCTAGTTACTGCTCAGATGCTGTCAAATGCAGCACAGGTAACTAGCTATCACTTCACAGTACAGATGGCCTGTGACCGTAAACATAATGCACAGGGAACACAGGAACTTGAGAGAGTTTCAAGTCAAAGTCAGACTAGTGGAACCTTCTTAAATGTTCAATTCAGTCACATTACCTCAATCCAGCTGAGAATTTTTTTGTTTTTTCTTACTGAAGATAAAACTGAGGGCAGAAAGACCCACAAATGAGCTGCAACTTAAGACAGTTTTTGTAAAGGGTTGGCCAAGCTTGAAGGGGGAGGATGTACATCCAAGTATCAAAAATAATCCTTAGATTTTTAAATATGTTAGTTCGTCCAATTACTTTGACACTGTTGGGGTAAAAACTGTGTTGCTGTCCAAATACTTAAGTTGTTTGTGACATCCATAGAATAACTACAGTGTCCACTGTAATCCTGCGCAGATACTCTGGTTCTGCACTGAAACACTGTTTTCGCTTCATTCTTAATGTAGGTTGTTTGCAGAATTGTTGACAGCATGGGATGGATGCCAGAAGTACTTCTACCGTTCGTGGGCCAGGAACATGGCCCTGCAGACTGCTCTGCAGCACGCTGCCAAGGTGAGACACGCACACTGTTTCTCTGGTGCTCCACAGTATAACAACTCTCCGTCCTAACAATAAACTAAACAAAGGTCCAGCATCACAATGAAGAGCTCAAAGTTCCAGTATGTGTTGTCTTCACTGTGTTGTCTGTAGTGTCATGCATGCGTGTCACTGTTTGCCTATAGGAGCTGGGTCTGGGGAACATAGAGCGCTGCAGAGGTTTCTCCTCTCACCTGTTCAAGCTGCTCCTCAAACAGAGGCGACGGCTGGCCAAGCTCACTGAACAGTGGGTCCATCTCAGGTAAGTGTGCTATCAGAACACCGTATGTCACAGGAAAACTAAAAGTGTTACAGAAGTGAAGACTATTACAGCACAGGGACATCATAGGCTCTTCAACCAGAAAATCATTATTGTTCCTTTTTACATTTATGTATTATGTCAATCTAAAAAAAAATATACTGTCCAAGCTGTCCAAATATAGAATTGGAAATGACATGTAAACTACCTACTTTATTGGTGCATGGTTACTTTCCATGGTAGAGACCTTTTATCTAATGACAGTGTTGATTTTTTTTTTCTTTAAATATAATATTCTGGCCTTCTCATGAACTTTATCGAAAAGATGTACTTAAATTCCAGGTCCGAAAAATGAAGCCAAGTGCCTTTAACTTGCATTCTTTCTAACTGCCAGCAGGGGTGACTTTTCTGGGTTCAAAAAGATTGTACAGAAGTGAATGAGAAAACAGCCCTCATCGCCGTTCATCTGTGATCTCAGTAAACACTTTTCTGATGTCTAGTTTCAAGTCATATTCGAAACAACATGATGTTGATTTTGTGAATTATGGTCCCATTAGAGTGATAAAGGAGGAGAAACAGGGGATGCCTTACAGTGACTCTCAGTCCACCCCTTGCTCATCAAGCCTGGTTTCAAGACACCAAGAGAGTGATGATACAATAAGAAACTGAATGTATTTTCTACCAGATAAAATATGCAGCGAAGGCAGCAGTATGTTGATTACACAGGTCAACAGTTCATCTTCGTCAGAAAAAAAAAATGTTGGTTTTGTACTGTTTCCCATGCTGATTTCAAATCTGTGTTTAGTTTTTCTCTAGCACGTCTATTTTTTGTGATAAAGGTAATTATATATTGAGTATAATTAGCCCAAGAAAATCATACTCTTAAGTGTTTTTGAAGAAACAGTTGTGGCTGAATGACACTGTTCAGTATATCTGTGCCATGATGTGTGCCTATTTGACCTCGCACTGATGATATTTAAACATATACTTGATTGGTGCTTACGTTACAGTGTACTTGCATGCTTACCACATGCTTGTACACTGTAAATTAACATTGCTCATAACTCAAAAAGGTGATGTAACTGGAAAAAAAAAAGAAAACAGATCTAAAATCAGCATGATAAACTGATTTAGAAAAGTGTGTTGCAATTTCTGATGATCATAAAAACATTTTCATTGTTGTCCTGTGTTATTTATCACTGGATGGTGTCTGCACATGTCATTGCACCTTCAAACGGCACCCCTAACTCATGTAATGTGTTAGGGGTGCCGTTACCCTAAAATATAAAGCGCCTTGAGGTGACTGTTGTTGTGATTTGGCGCTATATAAATAAAATTGAATTGAATTGAATTGAATTGAACGGTATGAGATTTATTGCCAAGAAGCATTGTTACAACAAAGAAATAATCCACCAAACACAAATTTCCTTACTTTTTGTGCTAAGTTTAGAAACAAGACACAGAAGACAAACAGCTACCAAATTAAAACAGGAAGTGACTGACTGCACACAAAGACAAGACCCTAACTCACCTAAACTTGACACAGAAAGACACAAGGGGGAAGGCTAGGAAAATAACAAGCAACTGTACACAATAACCTTAATCTGAAAGGTAATGTAAAAAACAGGAACTGAAAAAAAGAGCTAAAAGCTTGAATGTGAAAATGAAATATAAACAATAAACAAACTAAGAACCATACAGAACATCAAATAATAAATTAATTAAGTCCTAAACTCAAAACTCTGGGTCCAAGACCCCGGACCATGACACTTTTTTCTGTATTTATAATACTGAAGTTTGTTTTCTGCAAATTAAAAAAGTACTAATAATCATCATCAAACACTAGAGGTCAACATTATGAAATGCATTTTAGATTCTGGTTATAATTACTGCTTGAGAGAAAAAGATTTCATTTTTGTGTGTAAATGCATGTAATCAATTAAGTTAAACATTACTGCCGTCTTACTAATATACTTAATACCCTGGAAACTGAAAATCCCAGATTCTCATTTGTTGATAAATGTGGATTAACTGTTAGTAAGCAGGTACTTTAACCAGACACCTGTGATGTAGGGGTTTGTTTACTGTTAGACTGGATATAAAAGACAGACATCACCATCCGTTAGTTGATGAGGTCCTGCTGTCAAGCCTCAAGCTAAGCAATTTAGCAGTTTCCATGTTTGCTGTTTTGAAACTGGACGTCATAAGTGAGGGGTAGATCTGAGTTGGAATTCAGGGGCACAGCATGCCCATACAATATCGACTTATCACAAAGGTAGCCATGTTCTCAGTTATACCTTCCGCTATCATTCATTGTACTCTAAATGGGACCACAATTGTTAAATGAACAACATGTTGTATTGGAGAAGATTTGAAACTATCGATTGAGGCCAAAAAGTCATCAGTATTTACTGAAGTCTTAAATTGAGGGAGCCAGGGCCATTTTCCCTCAGACATATTAGATCATGTTGGAATTTCCTCAGTCTTTTTCTGCAGCATGTCTAATTATCTTTTCTCATGTCATCGCCTCACCCAGGAGGCTAACTGACAGTGTCCAAGGCATCAAGACCCACCTCCAGAGTCACAATGAGGAGTCAGGTTGCACCCTACCACCCCAGACCTCTCTCCAGGACTGGGTGAGCAGAGGCCAAGTGCTCGCATCCCAGTGCGCCACCCTTCTGCAGCAGCTGGCTTGGTTGCTGCAGTGCTGCCCTGAGGACCCCCAGCAGAAGGAGGAGGTGAGCAGCTGCAAGCAGCACACCCTGAGGTGTCCATCCCCTCTGGCAGCCCAGCGGCAACCCCCTGGCTGCTTGATGAGAAGGGGTGACGCTGCATGGTGCCAGCTACACCGGCGTGTCACTACAATGCTGAAGCACACCCAGAACCTGAAGGTGGAGCTGGACTCTGTGGCACAGCAAATGTCTGACAGAGTTCTGCACACATGGTAAAACATTATTGTCTAAGTTTATTTTAAGTCTGATGTTGCAGTAACAAATGATAATGACAGTCCTAGTAACAATATTGTTTCCCACAGGAACCACTTTACCATATGCTGTTCAGCCTTTGACCAGCTGGGAGTTGTAGGGGCTCAGATGCCCATTGTGGAGCAGGTCTTCACCCCAGATGTGTGTGTTGGCAATGCAGACAGCCAACCAGCTATAACCCAGACCCTGCAGTATGTCAAAGGACAGGTGGAGGTTAGCATCACAGAGTTCACCACATGGAAGACCCAGCTGCTCTCCCTGGGACACCAGCACACAGGTCAATAGTCCTAATAGTCCTTCAGATATTACTGCCAGGCATCCTGCTGGCACACAAGCTTGAACCATAATTCAACATTTCATCCCTTTATTTCTCTTACAGATCACCAGCATGCCTTCTGTACTGAGTTCTCTGCTGAACTGGAGGCAAACATCAACACAGTATTGTGTGCTGTCCAGACACTTGTGAAGAGAAGGGAGAAAGTACAGCAAAGAGAGCAGCATGGAGACATCAAGAGAGGTGAGAAGGTTGCAGTCACAGCCAGCAGCGGTAACTTCATGGCCCATGGATAGACTGTGGTCCCAAACCCCATGAAAATGTTGGATCATTGGTCTGAAAGCATACAGTGCTTTTGGACTAAAGAGTTTGAGGGACTCCCTCAAGGACTGTCCACTGGGAAGAACTGCACACCTTCAAGACTTTTTTCTGTTTGCATTTGCACTACTAATAGGAATGCTAACATGACGTAATTGTCAACTGACGGTTGGCATAACAACAGCTAGGACCACAACATGTCATCATTGGAGCGGTATGATTGTTGGGTGTTGTGGGTTTCACGATCACAACAGAGTTGGAAAGGCAGAGTTTCAGCTAAAAAAGTTGTTATGCCAATCCTCAGACAGGGTTGTTTTTAGATTATTTTATTTTATTCTTAACTATGAAGTTACACTCTATTTTATTCTTGAGAGTAGACGCACTTCAGTCTTGCATGGCTCTATTTTAAATTTGTTTAAAACTGTTTTTAGTTTATCCTAAGAGTTGGAATTTATGGTTTTTAAATCTTCTTTAAATCTTCCTTTTCTTGCCTATATAACAAATCTTTCTTGGGTAATGTAGGTCTTACCACCCATGCCACTGGTGTATGGCTGCCACCCGTCAAAGCATATACACCATATTAATAATGCATTAATGGTTACTTGTTGCTTTTATGTAATATTTCAGAGGGTGCTGAGGAGGAGGAGGAGGAGCAGGAGCCTGTGGAGGACCTGCTGAAGCCTGGTCACCTGACTCGTCTCCTGGAGGAGGAACTGGAGGCTGAGGTGGAGGTTCTGTGTGTGGGAGATGTTAGTGCCAGGCTGGAGAGGCTGCTGTGCCACCTGAAGACACACAGAGACTCCTGTCAGATACCACAACTCCAGGTACCAAGAACATTTAGAACTCTTACTGTCCAGATCAAATTAGAGATGTACTTCAAAACTACAAATTTATTATATATTAACCTGTCGTTAACCCATTTTTGTTGTCTAGTTTTTGGTCTCTTATATAGTGTAAGTTGATATAATGCAGTCTACAGTATGAGCATATGAGCATATTTTTACAAGGGTTTTTATTTCCTGATCTTAATGTATCAGCATCTCTTTATATTGCACTGGCCTTAATATGTTTCTGCTGGCTTTCAGGAGGTGAACTGGGCGTGCAGGATGCTGGTTCGTCTGGAGCCTCTGCTAGGAATTTACTCTGACCTAGTGCGTTACTACGTGGCTGTGTCACTGGGAGCACACAGAAGCACAGGCAAACTTATGTCTGTACTAGCCAGCATCTTCACTGAGCTCGCTCAGAAGGTACTGACACTGCAGAAATTACTTGGTCTTGTTTAAGAAATACTGATGCAGTCAGTATAGTTTGAACTAAACAATTGTTGTGGTGTCCTCTTCAGGGTTTCTGTCTGCCTCAGGAGCTGATGGCTGGAGACGGAGAAGGAGCCGCAGAGTTTCATGATTACGAGGGTGGTGGAATTGGAGAGGGCGAGGGCACCAAAGACGTCAGCGACAAGATTGAGAATGAAGATCAGGTGATGAAAATACTGGCATTTGTGCTATAGTATTTGGAGTCCTTGAATCCTTGAATCCTTCTTTTGGGTTCTTTGGCAGCCAGTGGCTGGAAGCATTGCACGGTCAGTCCGGAATTGGTTTACATGCATAAACAGTCCATTTGGAGCTCAAAAGAGGGAATGCATTAGCCAAAATGCAATCTCAAAACTATTAAGTATTTTATGAATTAAATTGTTATTAACTTACATAAACAATGACCAGCACAGAAGTTGTGGCCTGGAAATTCACTGGCCTCCATTTAGTAATGAAAAATTACTAAAAGATTAAAACTTCCACTCATAATCATTAGGTAAATATAACACTGTTTGATAGCTGCCTGTGTCCATGCTTACAGTGCAAACTGTACTGTACAATGCAAACTTTACTGTCAGCGTTCATACTTTGTGGTGCAGTTACTGACGGAGTCAATAGCAACATTACGCATCAGCCAAAGCTTCAACTTTATAACGCCATCCATCCATTCATCCATTATTTTCTGCTTATCCGAAGTCGGGTTGTGGTGGCAGCAGGCTAAGCAGGGTATTCCAGATGTCCTTCTCCCCAGTCACACTTTCCAGTTCCTCCTGGGGGATCCCGAAGCGTTTCCAGGCCAGACGAGATGTATAATGTCTCCAGCAGGTTCTAGGCCTACCCTAGGATTGCCTCCCAGTTGGGTGTGCCTGGAAAACCTCCAAAAAGAGGTGCCCAGGAGGCATCCTAACCACCTCAATTGACTCCTTTCGACACGCTGCTACTACTACTACTCCGAGATCCCTCTGGATGTCTGAGCTCCTCACCCTCTCTCTAAGGCTGAGCCCAGCCACGCTATGAATTGGATCCCAAGATACTTGAACTCTCTTGCTTGAGGCAGCCTCTCACCCCAACCCAGAGGGAGCATTCCACTGTTTTCCGGCAGAGAACCATTTTTGCAGATGATGTGGTTCTGTTGGCTTCGTCAGAGCATGACCTTCAGCATGCACTTTTAATGCTAGAGGAAAAATGTCAAAATATATTCATCCCATAAGAATAAGAGAAACAGATGACAAAGTTCTCTAGAACTCTCTATAAGCTGTCTTGTTAAGTAGTGTGATCTGTATGACTGCACCAGGGTTATGAGGACTTGACCAACTTTGACCAAAGTCTTTCTACCCTTTTCTTCCTTCAGGTGGAGGACACCTTGAAGGAGGGCGAGGAAAAGGAGGAACAGCAGGAGAAAGGGAACATTAAGTCAGAAGACAATGCCATTGAAATGTCAGAGGACTTTGACGGCCAGATGTACGATGGGGATGAGAACGAACCAGGTCAGTTGAGCTGCAAAGCAGAGGTATCTGCTAGGCTAGGGAAGGTAGTACTTTGAGGATCAGCACAAGCTGAATCTGTGTTGCATGTGGTTTGCTAAGGATATTAAGAAACAGTCAGTACCTCAGATATTATTTCATTTTCACCTGTCTTTTCTCTCCTTCATTTGAAGGTGAAGATGAGGGGTCAGATAAAGAGGATGAAGAAGAGCTGGACAAAAAGATGGGCGATCTGGGTGAAGGCCAGACGGATACGCTGGATGAGAGAATGTGGGGAGATGATGACGATGATGTTGACGAGGAAGGAAGTGATAAGGAGGAGGAGTCAGGTCATGGCATGGACCAGGTACCTCAACAACATTAGTAGAAATTAAAGAATAATAGGAGAGTAGTTTACATACATTGTTAAGCTGCCCCTTAAATGTTTCTGTTGGCTGCTTTAAGTGGATTAAACTTTTAACTAGTCACATTTTACAGTCAATTTTCACTGTGTGACATACTTCACTATCAACACTGGATTTTTTCAGGGTGAGTCAGAGTTGGTTGCCAAAGATGACAACTTGGATGCAGCAGACCCCAAAAAAGATCAGAAGAACCAGGACAAAGACCAACAGATGGATGAAGAAGAGAAAGAGAGGATCCATGAGCAAGGAGATGAGGTAAAAAGGACTGAAGACCCCGTGTAGAAATTCACTGACATTCTCTTTATCACTTTACTCCAGGGCTATTTTTAGAATTTTCATTTTAAAATGTACCAAGATATAAATGTCTTGCTTGTTAGAGCTTTGAACTACAGAAAGTCTATGTAAGTGAAAAACATTATAAAAAATGGGGAAAAACAGCCTTATTAAAAAAGCAGTCAGTAAACACTGATGTTATCGAATCTGTTCTAAAAATTCTCAACTGCAGCTCCATAAAATTTGATGCAACAAAAGCAAAGTCTGAGGCTTTATATAAGGAGGAGACATGGGAATCAAAGAATCCTGAATAGAAATCTATAAGAGAATTCTACTATTCTAATAGCAAAGATGGTGCATATCCCATCCCTGCCCCTAAAAAGCCAATCAACAGCCGAAATGGGAAACATATTAGGGTTCTAATATGTCACAGGGTTCTGTGCTGGGACCAATTCTATTTACATTATACATGCTTCTACAGGCCTGAATGACCTATAATTTCCTACTTCTAAATTCAGATAAAACTGAGGTTTTATCTGCACTAAATATTAGAAATATGGCATCTAACCAGATACTTACTCTGGATGGAATTACTTTTGCCTCCAGTGACACTGTGAGGAATCTTTGAGTCATTTTTGACCAGGATATGTCTTTAAACGCGCACATTAAACAAATATGTAGGACTGCTTTCTTGCATTTATCTCTAAAATTAGAAGCATCCTGTCTCAGAGTGATGCTGAAAAACTAGTTCATGCATTTATTACTTCTAGGCTGGACTATTGTAATTCATTATTATCAGGTTGTTCTAAAAGCTCCCTAAAAAGCCTTCAGTTAATCCAGAATGCTGCAGCGAGAGTACTGACAGGAACTAGAAAGAGAGACCATATTTCTTCCATATTAACTTCTCTTCATTGGCTCCCTGTTAAATCCAGAATTGAATTTAAAATCCTTCTCCTTACATTCAAGGTCTTAAATAATGAGGTTCCATCATATCTTAAAGACCTCATAGTACCATATTATCCCAATAGAGCACTTCGCTCTCAGACTGCAGGCTTACTTGTGGTTCCTAGGGTATTTAAAAGTAGAATGGGAGGCAGAGCCTTCAGCTTTCAGGC
>VUQI01056217.1:0-18372 GCA_015106735.1 Paratilapia polleni | reverse complement strand
AACATGAACAGAAACCACATAATGAACAGACACGGGGACACAACACGGGGAACATGGGAAGCTGGGTCAGAGGAGGCTGGCTGGGGGCTTCCCATGATGCACTGAGCACTTCCTCTTCCTCACTTCCTTTCACTCTCCATGTGTTTTATACACCATTTGCATTTAATCATTAGCTATTATTAACCCCGTCTCTCTCCTATAGGTGTGTCTTTTTGTCCTGTCTCCCTCTGCTCTCTTCTGTTTCCCCTCACCCCCAACCGGTCGCAGCAGATGGCTGCCCCTCCCTGAGCCTGGTTCTGCCGGAGGTTTCTTCCTGTTAAAAGGGAGTTTTTCCTTCCCACTGTTGCCAAGTGCTTGCTCATAGGGGGTCGTCTGATTGTTGGGGTTTTCTGTCTTTTCTGTCTAATATTGTAGGGTCTTTACCCTAAAATATAAAGCGCCTTGAGGCGACTGTTGTTGTGATTTGGCGCTGTACAAATAAAATTGAATTGAAAATTCTGTATAATATTTGGTATTTTACCCCCATGAAAAATAAAAATCTGAAATAAAAAATGTGAGGCGGGGATATTGGCTGAATTGATGCCTATCAGGAAGGGAAGTACAACAGATTCTTTTCTGACTCTTATTAATGCAACACTGATTCAACCTTTATCACTGAATTGCATACATGTACCCACAGTGAGGAGCAACACCTTGTTTAGACATGACATCAATGTCTGTGTCACGACAGCCTCCTCTGTTATAGCACACCAAAGATGTAATTTATCAGTTAAGTCTCCCACAAGAGCTGCTGCAGGATGCTTTCCAACATGCCTTTGCTCACCACAAGGGGGCAGCAAAAGATCATTTTATGAAAGACTACAAACCAATTGAATCTTATTGATGTCCTGCTTCATCAGATCAAAACCAAAGAGATTTAACTCACCTCAGCATTAAAGACATACCGAAACTTGTTATGGCGGTATGATAAACGTAAAACAATTCACGAGGTAATTAATGCACTGTTCCAAAAAAGCAGTAGTGTTGAGCAATTAGGTAACTTTATGAGTTTTTAATATTTAAACCTTAGGTATGGGGTGGCATGAACTGCAGGCACACTCAGCTGAAAGCTCCGTCTGACTGTACTATACTGTACAGTGTGACTGGTGGAGGGTGTAAAGTAGGGCAGGGGGGCACAGGAGAGCCTGTCAGAAGTTATATATGGAAAAGAGAGCAGCAGGCTGCAGATACTGAACCATTTTATGGGATAAAATTCAACAACAGCTTCAACAGAGAAAGATGTGGCTGTAAAAAAATATCACAGACTGTATATATGTGAACTCACCCCCACCGGTTTCTGGACTCCACATTTTGAAGCCTCGGCATAAGCCTTTTGGCCACCACCATGTTGGATTTTGGAGAAAGAGGGGACCATATTTGAATGAGACGGTAAAGTGCTCAGACAATTCTAATAAAAATGCTCCAAAAGTCACCAACGGCACAAACCCGGTCAAGAGGTCCAGTTCAGTGACACCAGTTAGCAAATGTGAGGCCTGGCAGACTGCTGTTGGCTACAGCTTAATGTTCCACGACACTAACTTTAAGTCTAAACAAAAGCCAAATAAATGAGTTATAAAAAAAAAAAATCCCCCTGTACAGATGTACAGATGTAACAATGGGTGAAATTAGGTATTAAGACCAAACCCACATTTTGTACCAGGCTGCAAACATGATTATATCATGGCTAAAGTTGGGCATTTTATCATGGGAGTCTATGGGGACTGTGGAGCCAGCCTCAAGTAGCCATTTGAGGAACTGTACTCCTTTGTTGGTTTAATTTTTAAGCTCTGGCAGTTGCAGCTTAGGAAATACACAGACATGTAAATGGTAATTCTGATGTAAAATTTAAAAAAAAGATGGAAGTATGATATCTAATGCATAGGCATACATTTCATTTGAATACTGGTGGGGGAGGGATTAGGTATTAAATTTTAAATGTCAGACACCCAATTTTCTTAATTTCTAGTAAATGTTGTACCTTTTCTGCACAACATTATGATGGAAATGTCTTTAAATAAAAACACAAAAATCAAGAACCAGGTCACCACATATTCTGGTGGTTTTCCTGAGCAAGTCCTTTGCTTCTTATATGTTTTTACTGTGGGAGACAAACGCCTGTGTTCCAAGTATTGGGGAACATGTGCCTTGTGATCTCATGGTTTGAAGGGGAGTGCTGTGTGTGTGTGTGTGTGTGTGTGTGTGTGTGTGTTGTGTGTTGTGTGTTAAGTATTTGTATCCATGGGTCTGGCTTTGGCTTGGTGCCCTAACTGCCATGTAATAAATAAGGAACCAGGGTCTCAATTTACTTCCCTAATGTCATGCATTCAAATTCAGAGGCGCATTAATCCTTCGCCAGTTCTTTGCTGTCTTTCAACAGACCATGCAGACAACAATTTAAGAGAAAGTTATATCAGATATGTAGGTGACTGAGGGCTATATTGTAGTTGTATGGCTCTTATTAGTGTGGAACATACTGGATTTATCCATAAAGACATCTTTTGCAACACATTTTATTATGAAATGAATGAGTAAAACATGCAAATGAAGACATTTTTGTTTATTTATTTAAACAAACCATCTATTCAACTCCAGTTGTCATCATGAAAATAAACCTGCAGCGCCCACAGGGCTCTACAGATATGGAAATGTCCTTTTCAGTTAGATTCTTTAAACAAAGTTCTCTTAGATAACTCAAAAGTTCCCCTGAAATGTTTTGCAAATTCCTCTATTGCTTTGTTGCTTTCACTCACTCCCCTTCCGCACAAGGGCTCGGCGCCAACAGATCAAGTATTAACCGTTAACTGCCCCCAAGGAGGGAACACCTTATCAGCATAAATGAGTGTGATACACATTCAACAGCGGTTTCCCTCCACTGGCTTTCCTTGCTGCCTTTCACAAAACTTTGACTCAAAGCACACACGCACAACAGTAAACAGTTGCTTTTTTCCCGCCCTCTTTCCCTCTCTAACTGATCAACTCTAGTCCTGGCATTGCATGCTTCTTATCAGCAGACAGCCATTGTCCTTGCCAGCCACAATGTAAATCAGCCCGAGTGCCATTAGACTGGTTACCAACTGTTCTGCTGTACAAATGTGCTGACCAACTGTGCTGAGCAACAGTTCTGTGTGCATTTTAACAAGCCCGTATGTGTCTGAATGTGTTTGTGTAACATGAGGACAACTGCTCTGTAGCAACTTAACACAAAATATGCAGTGCAAATTTAATGATTTTTTAAAAGTTTGCAGCTTGGAGCCTTTACTGAAGCAGAGCAAATGTATTTAACATGATGTTTGCACTGAAATCACAACACTGGCAACGCACTTTTGCAGAGGGGGTCAAAACCACAACTTTCCTGTAAACCCAACATGTTTCAACTTGTGGTCTCTATCAGGGTCACCCATAACATATTGTGCTGGAATTTTTAGCACTTGGAAGCCTATTGTGTTCATTCCCAGCTCCATATTTTGATTCTTGGACCCTGCTAAAGAAGCTTTGCATTATTCATTCAATCAACAATAAATAAATTAATTAATTTAAAAAAAGGTGCAGCCCCCTCAGTTCATCCTCTAAAATCAGCTGTTTTAGCTCTCGTCCTCCTCCCTTTAAGCCAACTCTGTAAGACGTTCTATGTAAAAGTAGAAAACTGCCACATAAGTACCAGTCCATTTACTTTCTTCTGATTGGCTGCCCCTCATGAACAGAAAGGGGATGTGTGCCTGAGATGACCATATTAGGGACAGCCATACTCGCTGACATCATAGAGAGCCAAGAGTAGAAAGAAATGTCCAAAATGAAACAATTAGAACAATCTGAAGCCTGCTTTTGGTTGATTACTTTTACATTTGCTGACCGCATTATTTGAATTGAACCAATGTAACAATATATACAGTATTTGAATAAGGAAAAGTCTAACAGCCTCTTTAAAGAAGGCTGACCTGTGCCAGATCTCTCTGCAGTGCACGTGTAGAACTGAGCTCAGTAGTATGCCATGATCTGGTCTGCTGTGTGCAGTGTCTGTAGATAATAGAGTGTCTCCAACTCAAGAAGTTGAGATAATTAAAGAACACTTGAGCACTGAGTATGACACCACATGAAAATCTGATGTTGCAGAAGAAACAACCCTGTAATGCCCCAAAATGACCCACTTGCTACCTCTGCTAAACTCTCTCGGCGAGGGTTACATGGTAAAGCTTCATGCCAAAGCGATTACTTCATAAACACGCATGCAGACACATGGCAAGTACATAAGACTACAACTGAGTGCAGAAAAAGCCCAATGCATGACTATACTTGCTTATAATCAATAGGGCACATTACCCAACTTCTCTTCCTTGGATCAAATATCACACATTAGTACGTCAGCTGTTCTCTGAGTACACAAATGTTTCTCAAGCATCAAGCTGACAAATTGCAAAACAGCAACAACAATGACAAATGGGAATGACAAATAAAGGAAAAATCCAAACCATTCTCCCTGGCTCTGTTATGCATTTTGCTGACATGGTTTCGGTCCAGTTGTCCCCTTAGAGGGAAGGGTCACTGCAAACCAATACAGAGTTGTTTTGAGTGATCACCTTTATCCTTTGATGAAACATTTATCTCTCGATGGGAGCGATCTCTGTCAAGATAACACTGCCCCCATCCACAGGGAATCACATGCAACAGCCTTCAGCGTCAGCAAAGTTCAACCCAGTTGAACACCTATAAGAGATTTTGGACCAATGAGTAAGACAGCACTCTCCACCACTGTCAATAAAACATCAAGTGAGGGAATATCTTTTGGAGATTGACCCTTGGAATACATGCATGTCGTTGCAGAGCTTCAAATCACATCAGGAACATCTCAGAAGCAGAGCGTTTAGTCTGCACAGGGTCTTTTATTTTGGCGCCCTTGTGTGTGATTTCCTGCCCTCCTGATCTGCTCTGTGCAGAGCGCCACTTCTTGCCGCATCAGGGTCAGAACGCAATGCAGCCACATCCAGTCTCCTGGAGTGATGTTTCATCCTTCCAGTAGACATCCTGGGCACATTTTTAAGATGTTCTGGCTGCAAATGGTGACCTAAAACTTTACAAGGATGATAGACTGTATTTAAAAGATGGACGTAGCTTCCAGGTCTCAAAAGTGAAGCCACTGAGGATGTGTGTTAAACCTGCATTTTTTTTCCCTAATGGCCAGCAGGGGGGGGCGACTCCTGTAGCTGCAAAAAGATTTCCGGTTGTACAGAAGTCTATGGGAAAACAACCCTCAGCTGCCTTGCTCAGACCTCAGTAAACACTTTCCTGATGACTTTATAGTTTCAACATTACAACATGATGTTTGTTTTGTAAATCTAACTTGTTTATGTTTCTTATTAGAGTCACAAAGGAGAACGAACCAGGGTATATTCATTGGCTAACGGCTTGTCTATCACAAGCTGTTAGTGACCCTCGGTTTCACAGCCAGATGCAGCCCTCGCTCTTCACGTCTGGTTTCAAAACACCAAGATGGAAAACGCTTAGCTCGAGGCTTCACAATGTGACTTCACTAATGTGAAGGTCATGGTGGCTACATCCAACTTTTATATACAGTCTATGGCCATGACACGATGCAGTTTGCAATGCACAGATGGAGAGTTCAATACTTGAAATATTTGGGAGTGTGTGTGAGACCAGGTTGAACCCTCCATTCTGCCTTATGCTCAGTATGTTTAAGTACAACTTCTTCATACAATAGGGCTCGTTGTCAGAAACTGAATGAAGAGGTGTGTGAGGGCGTGCACATGAGTGTGTACAACAGCTGCTATTGGCCTACATGCCATCTAATGTTACACTGGGTTGCGTAACACCCTTACATGAACGAGCCATGTGCTGTTCCACATACACGCACACACACGCAATCACAATTTTACAACACCTGTAAAACACTACTGGAGCTCTAACTTGACAATTAGTGCAAGTTTAAGAGTTTTTGCAAAGTATAAGAAACACATTGAAATCAAAAGTGGCCACAGTTTAAATTCAGACCAATTTCGGATAAACAGCAACACGTACATTTGAAGTGTGAGATTCTTGGTCTACGCAGACTGTAAAAAAAAACAGGACCTGTAGTATCTGGTAGTTGAAAGAAATTTTGAATCTAAGATGACTTTGTGGCAGTGAATCCATAAAGTCTCACTGCTCTTACCGCTTTATTGGTAAGTCCAAAAGTGTGACAGCCTCTGAAAAACTGCAACAGAATTACATCCTTCATACAAGCATTCACACGGGAAAAGCTGAGTAAATTAAGCCACTTTCACGAATGAACTGCGGACACTGTCGAATCGAGTCAGGACTTTGTCTGTCTGTTCTCAGATGCAGCACACAACATATGCAACACAGAAATACTCAGCTGGGTTTAGGCGAAGTTGCTGCCTGCATAAAGTGTGCAGGATGCAGGGAACATCAGAGAACCCTGCACATTAATCACATGGGTACAATCAGACATCACATAGACTTTGTACTAGGAAGCTGGCAGGTTAAAGACTGTTTAATATCCGATCCCACTGCGTCAGAAATTTGGGTTCTCACATGCACCTCTGTTGGGGGGATTCAGGGTTGCACTGCATGTCTGAAATGGCTCAAGAGTAAAAAAAACACAAAAAAAACAGAAATTGAGCAGCTCCTCACAGCTGGAAAAAGTTAAGTCACATTGTGAACAGTGGTGAGACAGCATCAGAAACATCTTGGAGGAAAAAAACAAAACATAAATCTTTGAACAAACAACGTTTCCAAATTAGAGCTTAGACTTTCCAAACTAAACTCTAAAAGCTTTAGTCGATACACGTCTTCAGTCACGTCTGTTTAACCAACAGGCAAAGAGAGCAAGTGACCCGGATCCCCAAAAGCTTCTAGCATACCGTGTGTCTACTCCTTTATGGCTGGGTGAACACAACACTGACATATCATTAGTGTTATGTTTCTGCCCTTCTAACGAACAACCAGGAAAGTCAATGAAGTCTAATAAATGGGAAAAGTTGAGTTCCAGCATAGAAATACTCCACAAAATGCAGTGAGACTTTTGATCTTGACGGGGTTAACTAATTTGTTGTATAATACTCAGTACAGGCTGTTCATTTAAGATTTATAACCCTTTACAACTGTGACATACAGTGTAGGTGTGCTCCTACTTAATCCTATTTTAAACTTTAACACAAACCCCCGAGAGTCCTTATTTTATGGCAGGTTAATGACATCAATACCCACAGCCGGTCTGCGTTGTGCTGACTTCCACCGTGGCAGTGAAAGCGTTAAGCTCTGCATTAGGGGAGGCTCCCGACCCCGCCCACCTCAAGCTCATTTGCATATCGGGCGGGAAGCTGTGGCTCTTTGTTGCTGCTGAGCACAGCCAAAAACCCCTCCCACAAAACACCGCACTGGCGGGAAAAAGCCGGCTCCAGCGCTTAACTCACTGACAATGGCAACACACACACACCCTTTGTCTCACACACTGGTACACTGCAGAGAATACATTGCTCCCAGTGCACACATATGTGCAATAAAAATGAGCACGCAGACACGCATGGTTACACACATCAGGCGGTTAGGCTGCGTTGTTATTCCTTTATGAGCTAGCACACCCATTTCCTGCCTGAGAGCAAAGGTGAAAACAAGTGGACGGACAGGAGCAAGGAGGAGAGGAGTTATTATGACATGAAGGTAGCTGAGAGAGACACACACAAACCCAAAGAGTGTGAGGACTGAGACATTTATGAAGCCAACCAGACACATCAAGTGTAAGCAGCTTTGTCTAAAATAAGCACAATGCATACAATACATAACAATAGAATATGGGTAAGCGCTGCCCTGGGAAAAGAGTTCACTGGGTTGCTGGAAAAACAGGAAGGCATGTCATGCTCTGGATTGGGGAGGGTAGAAGAAGAAGAAGAAAAAGGAAAAAAGTACAGAGCAGCCCCCGCATTACATAACCGGGCAGGAAATATGCAGCAAAGAGAGAGAGAAGGACAGACAGAGAGACTATAGGAACCATGCATAAGCTGCACCTACGACGCTTTCCTTAAAGGCTTTTCACATCTAATCACGTTGCTTCCTCTCCCTTTCCTTCTGTCGCTCTTTCGTATACGACGACCACTACAGGAACCAGACAGTGTGACAGAGAGAGAGAGAGAGCAGGAACTGCATGAACTCAGTGAACCCAGTTCCTCCCTATAGACACACACACACACACACACACACACACACACACACACACATATACATTAATAAATGATGGTCTGCACTTGGCTCTGGATGCATACATCACATTGAAATGTTATAAAACAGCATATCAGGATTAGGCTGCAACACACTCATCCCTCACTGAGTAGCTCTGGCCATGTGTGTGTAATCCATAATGCATACAGGTGCAAACACACAATTATTACACCTATACTGCAGGAACCACAAACACATGCAATCACTAGAGAGGTACAGAGAAGCTGTGGTGCATTTGTTTATGATGCTGGTAATATAAAACAAGAGAAAACATCTTACATATGCACACGCGCGCGCACACACACACACAGAACAACACAATGCTCTTTTATCTGATTGAGTCACACCTCACAGTGTTGCATTTCTCACAGGGTTATGCAACACCCAAGTTTTGAACTGTCTTTGTCCTCCTGTTTATAGACAGCGAAACACTGACCCTGAACAGACGAAAACTTGCAAGAAGGGACTCACAAACACGCACACATCGATCTTTAAAGAGAAAATGATGTCAAAGGCTATGAATAAGAGCTTTCCGTATCTTCTCTGCTCACACACTGACTGGCTCACCGCCTGATGGTTGACCTTTTACTCGTCTTAACTGTCTGCGCCTACACTGACAACAAAAGAGACACACATTCTCAACTGAGTCCTTCACATGCCACAAACTGAGATTATAAGGCCGTGTTGTGTCTATTACTTCGCCATCGGCATAGATGTGGCCTTCTGTAGTATTTCCGAGCATTCACCGCATTAGCAGAACTGATATTTCACGTCAACTAGCCTTCATTTCAACAATGGCTTCGGCTACAACTGCGGCTCTATCTGATTAGCTGCTTGCATTTCTGTCTGTGTGTGTAGGTGCGTGCTAGCATTTTTTGTCTCGCCAGGGCCAGATGGCAGAGAATGTTTAGTCAAATGGGATTAGAGTTTAGGATTAAGTGGACTTCAAATTACCTAGACGCACAGTCACAGGATGACACACTACTACAAGCAGAGCTCTGAGCCGGAGAGGCCCAGTAAGTTCAAACACAGAGGTCTGTTTAGCTTCGCTAGTGGAAAAACTGGGAAAATTCACAAGAAAAACACAAAAAATAAAGATCTGACTGATTTTAAAATGCAGCATTGCAGTTAGTTAAAGCCATGTTAGAGCAATTAAGAACTCCTTAAAGGAAAAGTTTACTCACTTCCTTGCATTAACAAGTTCCACGAAAATACTCACAACACTGTCTTGTTAGTATGCTAATTATAAAGCTGGAGTCAGAAGCTAATCTTAGCATAAAGAGTGAAAACAGGCAGGTTCTGTTCAACACAAAGTGCTGCAGGAAAGAGTTGTAAAACCTCAAGACTGCTAATTTTATTTTTCTTTTATACATGAGATAAGTTACACTAATGTATCTTAGTAGCCTGCTGTTCTCGTTAACCATTTTTACACATACAAAAACCAACTGAAAAAACAACAGACTTTATGAAAGATAGACGCAGCCACCATCGCGTCACCGATTGGTTTTGGACTCCACATTTTGAGCCTTAGGCCCCAGTCACACAGGCCTAGAGACTGGTCGGCGACACCATGGCAACCACCAGTCGCAGGGGAAAAGTGTGTATTCCCTGACTGGCTGGCTAGTGGTTGCTGGTAGTCGCTAGATGAAATTGGTCCCAAAGAGGTATACAGTGGTGCACTGAAAACCTCCCTGCAATTGCTTTGGTTGCTAGTAGATTGCTGCAGTCTGTACTTATCTGCAAACACTTGCCAACTACTTGCCAAGCGGTAGTGAAACTTGAAAAAGTGTGACACAAACTGGAAACGTAGAGCGTTGCGCCTTTTGAAATATGTTGGTTGCAGTGGTAAGGCACACCTTTTACTTTGGAGGTGAACGGTCTCTGTTTCCGGTTTGCAGTGCACTTTTTCAAGTTTCACTAATGCTCAGCAAGTAGTTGGCAAGTGTTTGCAGACAAGTCGGCCTCTTCCATGCAAACTATGGGCGACTGCGGCAATCTGCTAGTGACCAAAGCAGACAAAACACAAGGAGGTTTTTGGTGCAGCACCATATTTGGGCCTGATTTCACCTAACAACAGCCAGCAACCATTTACCAGCTGGTCGGGGAATGCCCATTTTTGTCTTGTGACCAGAGGTTGCTAGGGTGTCGCCAACAGGTCTCTAGGCCTGTGTGACTGAGGTCTTCACGTCAGTGTTTTGGCTGCCACCATGTTGGTTTTGGAGATTTGGATGTGAGGGTGGAGTGCTAAGTTATCAGCTAATACTAGCAAGCTTGTTCAGCAGCTGCATCCATAAACCGTATGGGTGCAAAGGCAAAGACACCTGTTCATTAGTGCTAACTAACAGACTAATGAAATACTAAAATTTCAATCATCAAATCTTCTCAATCACAAACTTCTTGTCTGCACTGCTCAGAGAGCCAGATTATTTGTCAGATAATTTAATAACAATGTTCCAAAGGGCACCAACAGCACAAACACAGTCGAGAGGTCCAGTTCAGTGACTCCAATTAGTGGAGGTGAGGCCTAGAGGAAAGCTAAAAGCTGTAGTTAAAGTTTCCTAGCCTTGTTGTGTTTGACTCAGTTCTTTAAAGTGTCAGCAGCCCCTTCTAAGTGACGTCGAAGTACAGACTGTGTGTGCCTGAGCCACATCCCTAGTCAAAGCCTCTTGTTGGTTGGTCTAGAATCTGAAATTAACATTCCCTTAGCAGTAAAAGCATACTTGCATCAAAGTGTTTTCATAGATATTCTTGGAGGTGGCCATTCGGGGTGCTTATGAAAAGCTAACAGGGAAGTATCCTTCACCTCCACAGTCTTTTTCTGTTGAGTTGTCAGGCGGGCTAATCTCACCACTTTAATGTTAAGTCCTGTACTGGAGTGTCAAGGTAATAAATGCAGAGCCCAGAAACCAATGGGTGATGTCATGTTGGCTACGTTCATCTTTCTGAGAAAGTCCATGGTGCTATGTCCCAAACTAACGTCCAAGAGATGCATAGAAAAAAACTGATGTCTGGTCGATAGTGTTAATTTATAGCCTACACGGGAGGCAATACACGCAGTATAAAGGCAGTACCAGAGGGCAATACTTCAAGGCCAACAGGCCAGACAATGGGCATCTATAGGCTACAGGGTGTGTTGCATAAGTCACACAGCAATTCCCCTACACTGGGCCTCATGTATAGGACGGTATGTGCTCTGTGAACATTTACAGCTACAGATCAGCTATAGGGAGGACTGGACTGAGAGAGGGAGACGCAGAAAAGTGCTGAAACTGAGTGAATCATTGTGTGGCTCACTAACTGATGCAGCTATACATATAAACACACACATGCACACAGAGGACTGATTTAAGGGAGGGGGAGGCAGCAATAGCTGCAGGTTTCCCATTTCAAAGCTTGTATTCACTGAGCGCGTGCACGCGCATGCATGACACATTGCTTCATGGTGCGCAAATCACTAATTAGCCTTGTGACCGCGGACTCTGGCGTTCCTCTCAAGGTGCTTTATGTCACTGAATTGCACAAGCTTGCCTCTTTAAATGTGGAGTGATTCAGCAGTGCCTGGAGGTGGCAAGCCAGACTCGCCGAGGCACTTAAGATAAGAACATACCACATATAAAGTTACCAAAGAAAATGTGAGGCATTTAAAAGTGTGTCGGATGACTGATAATAACACTTTGTCCTCATTCAAATATCCCTCTCATTGTTTTTGTGTAATTACAGAGATCACTGAGATGAAAAAATGCTGCAAGGAAAAAAAAAACAAAAAACCCCCCAAAATACAGAGCAGCTGTAATTTAGATTAAAAATGCACAACAGAAGGAAAGAAAAACAAACCATCCAAATACGGGAAGGGTTATAAAAACCAGACATGAGCTGTACAGTGACCTTTGCTATCAGTGTGACTCCCATACTGTATGGTAATATCCCAGTAAGCTTGAGGCCTGACCCAGTTTGGAAAGAGAGAATGCAGGACACACTCACACAGACAGACACACACTTCCAGCTATTATGCTGGTGGAAATATTTTTAGTCATGTAGATGAGGTCAAACACTGGGAGCCTGTGAACCAAACTGTACTGAAGAGTATTTCTAAGACTTTAAGACTGCGACTGAAAACTTAAAGAAAGAGATAATGGAGTGTTAAGCAGGAGCAGGTGAGGACATGGAAAAGAAGTGCCAAAGGAAGCCTGGAGCAATGCCAGGCATTGTGGCTTTACAGCAGGCAGACACACCTTGGGTTGAAAGTGGTAAGACACGCTGCTGGATAAACATAGACCTGGGCCCTGTACTACGAAGCGAGTTCAACATACCCAGGATATCCTTCTGTTACCTGGATTCGCTTACCCTAACGTCAGCGATCTGGATAAGCGGTCACATGAAGCTGGTTATCAGCTGGTTAAGTTAACCCAGGGTTTCCCCTGTGAATTAAAATGACAGGGGTAGCGTTGGCAACACCTGACCAATCACACTGATTAGTGTGATTGGTCAAAAATAGAATTGGTCAGATTGGAAGAGTAAACTGTAATATTAGAAAAATATGAAGAGGTTACACACATAATACAGAATGAAAGTGACACAGCTGCTGCAGATAAATCAGCGGTGTGAGAGGAAAAGCTCTGTACAGGAGTTCAGTGTTAAAAGTGCTGTATGAAAGTGTGAGTGCTTTAAATGTTTTGGTGAGTAAGACTGGAAAAGAGCTGCTATCTTAATGAAATTTAGCCCATCTGAAGGCAGGAAGAAAAGCCGGCAAAAATGCCAATCGTGTGAGTTAACAGACTTATCAATATCACAACTTTATCATTAAGACACGGGAGAATCTGATGGGTTATAATCGAAATTAAATTAATGTTTAAATTTGCATGAGACAGTTTTAGTTTTTATTCTTTCAGCTTCAGCCCTGATGGTGTTTAATGGCCTGAGAGCAAGTAAAGAATGTAGGCTTAGTCTACCTACAATTTATATTAAGTCCACATGTACAAATAAGTTTCTCGATTTACATATTAATGCTTATAGAACAACAAAACTGTTGTAAAACTGTTTGCGGCCAACAGGAAAAAAAACCCCAAAAAAAACAAAACAAGGCAAGTTGTGTCTAAAAATCTGTATTTCTTACCGATGCTCATCAGGGAAAGACAAAGACATTAGACACTATTAAAAAAAACTGTAAACCCTCCTACTATTCATGCACAGAGGTTGGAGGGATCTTTCAGGAATGGTGATGCTATTTTCCAAAAAATTGATTGGTCAGTAGGCAGTGAATTCATACCTGTTAATCTCTAATGTGGAACATAATGTGCTCCAGAGCAGGTTAGGTTTGCAGCATAAGTTACCATGGCGATGTACCCCGGTAAGAAGCGAACCACCTTCGTAGTACAGAAAACCCAGGGTTAGCAACGAAGTTACCTGGATAAGACGAAATCCTGCTTCGTAGTACAGGCCTCTGCAATCATTGCTGTGAAAACACACACTGCTCACAGCCTGAGCTGGTGGTGGTTTACACCACTGTCCGAGCTGAAATGAGCTCAGCCGAGCTCCACTCAGAGATAAACCGCACAAATCAGGTGACTAGTCATTACCGACCAAAAACACCAGAAACAACGTACTTCATGACAGTAAAACAAGGTAGCAGCTGGCAAACAAAGCTCAGTGCTGCGTCAGCAGGCCTGTGAGAGCTCCATGAGATGAAGGTTAAACTGCTGCTGCCCTCACGTGAAGACCCCTAAAATCCAATTTGGTGCTTTTTACTTTTTTCTTGAGGGATAGATAAGCACCTTCACTGAGGCTTCCAAGGATTATGAAAACAAGACAATTGGGATACAAATGTTACTTTTTTGCACTAACCACACCCCCAAATCATTAAATTTTAGTTTTATCTTTCGTTGTAAATCAAGTGCACCACTTTCATGTACAGCAGTGTGTTTTTTTTTTTTCACCCTTCCCTAAAAGCTCAAACTCACTCACTGTTTAGTTCAGCTTGAGCCAAGATGACAGAAAGACAGCCTTCGCTCAACAGGATTTATCTAAAGAAGACATACAAGGTTTCGACAGGTAAAGTTGGGGAAGAATCATTATGGCTGCGGCTGCATTTGTCAGCAAGGGTCTCTCACCTGATCCGTTTTTTTGTCTGTCCGTCAGTCTCTCTGCGCGGCTACAGTGCAGATCTCCTCAAGGCGTGCGAGTCTGCTCTTCTACGGTGGAGGCTGCTGGTCCGAGCGTGCCCTCACGAGACGGATTTTCCTGTCAAAAACACCCAGTAGTCTGGGGCTAACTCCACACTGTGTCCCCCACCACCTCCACCTAATTTTCCCCAAATATTCAATTATTTTTAATTTGAATTATCTACAAAGTTCTCATGCAAAGCCAAACATTTTTTGAAGTTTAATAAAATGTGTTTAATAATAAATGTTTTTATGTCATGAGATTACAGGTATTGAGGAAAATAACTGTCACTGTGATTTGTGCCATAATCAAGCAACCCCAACTTTTACCCATGAGCGGAGAAAACTTTGAGAGTTTATATATATATATATATATATTCTGTTAACAAAATAAAGGTGATTAAGCTTAAAATTAGCAATCTGTTCTATAAACCTGAAATGCTATCAAATTAGACATGGGACATTTTTCAGTCCATACCAACAGTATATAAGGCACATTCTTCAAAAATAGAAAAATAAACCTCTCTTAAAATTTTAATTACATTTTCAGGCAGTGGTAAAAACATAATTGATTACTAAAATTTTTAATTCTTTGCCTGCACATGTCGCTACTGAAAAAATACAAAAACTTGCTGCAAGGATCTAAGCTTGAGGGCATGAACATCTATGAATGTGAGCATTTTGCACGATTTCAAATGTGTTTTTCTCCCCAACATTCAGTAATCATTAATCCAACTCGACCGTTTGGAAACAAGGAATTAGTCCTATAAGGACTGTAAGTGAACATCCATTTGTTCGTGCACAACAGCGGTGGAGACCTGAATGAAAATGGATGCAGACCAGAGTCAATGCAGCTTTTTTAAAGTGTCACTGGTACATCCTTGTGTGTTGTCCGGGAAGAGTCCTGAGAGGTCTTTTCTCCACAGCCCGGGGCAACAGTGTCACAAGAGTCTTTTGAGAGAGTCTCTCCTGCAGAGTCAGAAGGTGCGCCGGTATGCTGTGACTGCTCGCAGGTTGGATCGGACTTCCTCTTCTTCCTCACATGATAGTGATGCTTCTTGGATTTCAGGTGAGCTGCAGGTACAGATGATGAAAGAGAGAGAACACTCCTTGGATATATTTAGCAGGAGACAGCACTGTTTGAGCTCAATGATACTTGAAGATAATGACCCAAATGAGCCATACACAAGAAAAATAAGCAGAAACTTGGTGCAACAGGTCCCAGAAGTGATCAGGTATGTATGTAGAGAAACACAGGAACAGATTATTACTGAGAATAATTTATTTTTGCCACTGGGCATGAATGTTGACAGGAATCTTAAAACATAGACATTTTGATGGCTAAGGAGTTAACTATGTGTAAGTTAGCATGATAAAACTGTTGTCGTATTACATGATAAGAATCACCTCAGTCCATCTCAACTGGTTGTATTGGGTGTATGCTTTAATGAATATGTGTCAGCATTGTTATTAATGTTTATATTTATGTTACCTATTTTTCTCATGTTTATGTCTCACCTGTCCACTCCAGGTCACCAATGATGACTTTGTCACACAGATCACAGCTGTGGTGGCTCCTTTTGTTTCTCTGCTCCGCCCCCTGCACTCTGATTGGTGCAATAGCTGGCTCTTCATGCTGATAAGAGGAGTAGAAACATTGTTTGTTTTAGCTTTTAAACTGAAAAAAGTATTTAGCAACATGCTGAGTTCACCTCGTTAGAGAAGGAAAACATGGCACAGGTAGCAAAGGAAGCAAGGGAGGAGGAAATGAAGGAAACAAAAGAAAAGGGAGAACTTGAGAACAAATGAATGAGAGACAAACAAGAAAAAAGGATGGAGATAGAAAATTCAAAAAAACAATTAAGAAATGAAGGAAAAGGGGAAAAGGCAGGAGAAGAAGGAAAGCAGCAAGGATGAATGAATGTGAAGAAAAGTGAAAGGGACTAATCGAAAAGAAGTGAAAGAAACATTAAGAAAGGAAAGCTGGTAAAACTGGACAAGAAACACAACAAAAATGCAAATCAAAAGGAAGAAGGTAACAGTAAAGGAAGGGAAAGACCTAAAAACACAAGTAGATGAGGGAAAATGAGGAAAGGAACAAACTGATTTCAAAAGGATGAAAGGAAGGAAATGTAAACCACATAGTAAGCAATGAACAGATACAGAATGACAAAGAGAAAGAAAAGGAAGCAAAAGAGAAAGACTTGGTCCCAGATCCCACAGCACCAGATGAAAGCAGCTAACAGGAAGCTGCCAGTTTAGACTACTGAGGCCCCACCTTACTGAGACTGTCCAGTATCTGCAGTGCAGGGTTCAGCACCATCTCCTCCCACCGCGACACGTCCGTCACATCCAGGCCATACACTGCAGGGATGTTGTCTCCTGGTCCTGCACCCACAGAAAGGTCAAAAACACACACGCTTAGTGCACATTTTACAAGGACAACTCAGGCTGGCATTAAAAGGAATGAAGGCTGATATTTGTCTCAGTGTTTCCAACTATTTATTTTTTAATAAAGAGTTGTGGGAAAAAAAAAAACAAAAAAAACCTGAAAACAACTTTTAGACCCCTGACAGTGACAGCGCTCCTGCTCGTTGTACAAAAATAAAAACCAGCCAGGCTCCTGAGGGTTTGTCTGTACATCGGAACGGCTGAGACAGGCCAGTACAAACTGGGTAATGCACAGGAGCAGCGATGTGCTGGAGCCGCACCCTGAAGCTCCGTCAACCTGCTGACTCACACTGGCTCGATAATGTCTCTCCCTCCTTCCTCCCACCCTTGTGTCTTGTGCGCCATCTCTCTTTCTCTCGCCATCAGTCTCGCTTCAGCTTTCACTCTCTGTCTCTCCCTCTAACTGTTCCACCCCCGTGTTTCTATTTTGCATCTGTCAGCAGTCTCCAGGCCAGGCCTTGGAACGCAACAGCAGCACCAGACCTTGCCCCGCTCGTCTCTCTGTCTATCTGAGCGCCCGTCTGCATCAAGAGCCACTGTCCTGCATGCCACAGACTGGAAATGTAGAGGGGTGCAACTTGTTGAGAAAGCGACTTTTGACAGATGCAACTTTACGCATGCATATCACATTTACAAAGTACCTGCTAGAGAAAAAATGTATGATTAGATTCAGAAAAAATATATGAGCAGGAAATACAGCAAAAAGAAACCAGTGAAAAAGAAATTTAGCCCCATTTTGTGCCTCTCGTGTATGAGTACACAGTACTACTGAGTCACACAGGTAGCCTTAAGTTTCTCATTTTATTGTACTGCACAGTTTTTCATCCAGATGGTTAGAAAATACTGTCAGACCAATTTTTAAATGACACTCACAGCTAGCTGAATGGTTATCTTTTCAAAGAATCAAGGTTACCTCTGCGGTCTGAATGCAAGTGAGCTAATGCAGGAGCGGCACAGACTGTGAGGTTGTGTGAGGCTGTACTCAGACATAACAGAGCTGTAAGAAACCAGCCCAACTCCACACATGCCAACAACTATGATTAAACAAAAGCATACAAGTTGATGCAGCAGAACCTGAGATATCATCAGGTCAACTTTCTTCTTGTCAAAAACTGGGCTTACGTTCCCCACAATGCAACTCGACAGCTGACAGCTCAGCAATTAGGTTATGCTATTGTGCGCTCATGTGGGGTTGGATGAATCAGAACAATTTATTTATTATTTATTAATGGTCTTAAGCAATAGTTCCCCAGGCTTTCTGAAGGTCTTTCAAAGTTCTTCTTTGGACATTGGCTGCTTTTTCACTCATTTTCAATCCAGTCCTTGCACCTGATCATTTTCACAGGAATGTTTTTTTTTTGTTTGTTAAGCCAGTTAACACTGACATATGAATCATTCAAGCATAAAAAAGGCACCTAACTCAAGGGATGAACCAGTGTTGTGTCTACAAATAGCAGACAACTTAGCAAAGAACCAATTTTAAATTGTATCTTTA
>VUQI01056215.1:0-14102 GCA_015106735.1 Paratilapia polleni | reverse complement strand
TGATACCGTTGACCACAATATTTTACTGCAGAGATTAGAACATACCTTGGGGATCAAAAAAATTGCATTACAGTGATTTCAATCATATTTATCAAACAGACTCCAATTTGTTCATGTAAATGTCTTTTTCACACTCTAAAGTTAATTATGGAGTTCCTCCGCTCAGAAGAGGCCGGACACCCAGCCCAGGGCGAGCACCCACCGCCACAAGCACCCCAGGCCCCAGGCCTGAAGGGCGTCTCTTAAGATATTATGCACACACGGTTTGTTGGCTTTGCAAGTAATGGTGCAGCTGATGTGATGGGCTGATAGAGGAGTAGCCACACTCCTCTGTTAAAAGATCATCCCTAACCTGACCATCATTCACAAGTAGAATCTGTGGCCCATGATGCTTTAGAACAGGTTACGGAGCCCAGACCTTTTCACATATTTATTGATTCTCACACTCCAAAGTCTCCTGTAAGGAGATTTGCAGATGTGAGTAAAAGAGGGGCAATGCGCTGCAGATGATGCTCCGCAGGAAAGCAAGTAAGTAAGTAACTAAGTAAGTAACAAAAGGTTTCAAAGTCCAAGTCCAATTTACTTCAAGCACAGGAGATCCAACAGAGCAGCAAGCAGCAGATATGCTCACCAGGGAATAACATTAAAATAATCTGAACAATCTAGCGAGGATGTAGATGAAACACAGGTCATACTGTGGCCATAATGGGAAGATGAATGAGGTGCACAATCCACCCTGCTTTGACAGCTGAGAGACACGCCTCCCAAGATCCCCAGTGAATCACAGAAACCTTCATCATAGTATGAGGAGAGACAGAGAGAGAGAGACAAAAAAGGAGAAAAGGGTGGCGAAGGGCACTTGACTCCAGGACCATGACAGTTTGATTGGATCACGTCTGAGGAGGGAAACATGAGACTGAGAATATTGCACATATTAATTTCATCATAAAATAAGTCCCAATATTCTTGTAAATGCTGTTGTTATATGTTTAAGTTCTGAACTTGTTTAGTTGAAATTCATAATTATAAACATTACACTGACAGCATAAATAATAAACACTCTGAAAGGCGTCAGAGTATATAGGACCACTGTGGTTCCTGAATTATTTTTGTGGGGGAAAAAAGTATCTTCCCCTGTTTTTATTTTTCTTCACAATTTGCACCCTGACATGAGGTATGAAGATTTGCTGTATCTGTCATTATTTGCCTGTCAAGTAGTTGGATCAGAGGGTGGTCAGGATTATTCATGATGGATAACAGTTTGTTCAGAAAAAGCTTGACCAAACAAGACACCACCCATCCAGGCAACCTGCGACAACCAGAAAATATGGCGCACTGTCCAGGGTTGCTGCGCATACAAGTGGAGTCGCGTGCGCTGTCCAGTTTGGTTCAGTAGATTGCATCATCTAGTCCAGTAATGCGTGCTCCTCAACTCAGTAGCACACGCTGTCCAGTTCTGTTGCCTGTTAAGCATACAATGAACTGAGTACAGTATCCAGTTTAAAGTTTCAGAACTCTAATGTGCAGCCATCGCATTAGGTTTCCTTTGGGACCCTGATTGAGTTGAATTCCCTCCAGTGCTCTGCGATGGAGACCGGAGGCTTTTCTTTAGTGGAGGAAAGCCCTGATCATCTAGGATGCTAAATTTGTTAACCAGCTGGATGTCCTGGGAGCGTGGGACACTTTTTCCAGTGCTTGCTCTTTTGGACTGTGGTCCAGGGCTCCATTTGCTGTGGAGTGGAGCTCACCAGAGCCTTTGGTTTGGCACTAAGAGTGCTCCATGGATCTGAAGCTCAGCATTGGGCTGGTCTTGGCCATGGCACCGTAGAGTTGAGCTCTTCTCTAATTGCAGAGCCATTAGCGGGGCCAAAAGTTACCAGAGAGTCAAGGAGTTGTTCAGCTTCTTAAATCTGCTAGAGGGTGGAGATTCTTTGTTCCAATTCGGCAATCTTTTGGCTGAGACAGAGACAACTTGCATACCCAGGTGGGGAGGTAAGTGGTGGCATTCTGAAAATTCAACAGAGACAAATGTTTAGCCTAGCCATCGGGCTAAAAACAGAAACAAAAACAAAACTAAGTTAAGCTAGCTGAGACAGTCTGTTATAAAAATGCTTGATTCTGTCCAGATCAGGAAGCTCAGAATCTAATTGCCTAGTTTTGACAGTTTAATAAGAAACAAAAGTAGAATGGGAGGCAGAACCTTCAGCTTTCAAGCCCCTCTCCTGTGGAACCAGCTCCCACTCTGAATTCAGGAGACAGACACCCTCTCTACTTTTAAGATTAGGCTTAAATCTTATAGTTAGGGCTGGATCAGGTGACCCTGAACAAACCCCTAGTTATGCTGCAATAGCCTAGGCTGCTGGGGGCTTCCCATGATGCACTGAGCATTTCCTCTTCATTCATTTTCTTTCACTTTCCATGTGTTCATACACCACTTGCATTTAATCATTAGCTATTATTAAACTCTGTCTCTCTCTCATAGTGTGTCTTTTGTCCTGTCTCCCTCTGCTCTGTTCTGTTTCCTCTCACTGCCAACCGGTCACAGCAGATGGCTGCCCCTCCCTGAGCCTGGTTCTATTGGAGGTTTCTTCCTGTTAACAGGGAGTTTTTCCTTCCCACTGTTGCCAAGTGTTGCTCATAGGGGGTTGTCTGACGGTTTTCTGTCAAATATTGTAGGGTCTTTGAATACTGCTAACATAACTTCAGCTCTTTGTCGGTTTTGTGTTCATACCTAAACACTAAAAGAAAGATCTTGTATGTCCTCATTAGGATAGGGATTTTGTGTCGGTGTGTGGTACTGTAGGCTAAGGATTATATTGTTAACTGGTAATTATGTGACAGTGTATTTCAGGTCATGTTACAGAGTGATGCAAAAGTAATGTAACGAATAGTGTAACGAATTACTTTCTCTGGTGAGTAATTAAGTAAGGTACTGCATTACTTTTAAGAAAAAGTAACGAGTAATGTGTAACATATTACATTTTTTGATTAACAACCCCAACTCTGGTGACGAGGAGGGGAGGTCCTGACTGTGAAACTGCTTTTTGAAAGATAGTATGACCAAGATTTACAAAATACACTTAATTTTTTATTCAGTATGACCCAAAATGAGCGACTGGGTCCATAAACTCATCAATGTTTACAGAGGTCAAGACAGAAAGCTATTTTCCCATAAACTTCTATAGGACTGCAAGTCTTTTTGCAACCACAGTCATCACCATCTGGTGGCCTTAAGATAGAATGCAAAATTAAGGTACTTCTACATTGGCTTAATTTTTCCGACCCAGAAGTTATATCTATGTTTTATACTGTCTGTGATGGTTCACGGGTTTCACTGGTTTTAATGCATCTGTCAGGTAGATTTTTGCCTCCACCTTAATACAATGAAGGTAAATCATAGCACAAGCAGGTCAGACTGGTTTTTAATGGGAGGAAATCTCAAAACCTTTGTCTGGTGGAGCTGAGCTGTTTCTGTGTTAGCACACTGTGAAAATTTTAGAAAGTTTTGCAGCAAATTTCTTCTTGCCCTGTATGAGGAAGCTATTCTGATTTATCCTTCAGACAGACAAACACAACCTACCTCTGCACCTTCAGTGATTGCAAAGCCTCCACCAACCAGCAGGGCAGCTTTCCAGGTCACGGAGGCCTGAAACTCTTTCCAGGAGATCATGGCTTCTAAATTGACAGAAAAACAATACATCTTTACAGGGACTGAAGGGACAGCTGCAGGAAAACAGGTTGATATTAGCATTAATACTGTTCTAATTTGAAGTATTTTAAACCTTTAAGTACAAGCATAAGCATCAACTGAAGGTTTTTGCATTTTTTATATATAAAGATAAATGTTAAATAAATGTAGTGAAAGAAAAAAGTACAATATTTAATGCAGTGGAGTGGAAGAATAAAGAAAAACAAAAAACTAAACATACTTAGGGTACTTAAAGTTGATCCATTATGCTTATTTCCAGCTCCATATTCTTGGACTCTACTAGAGTAGCTTTGCATGATTCACAGAAAATAATCCTTATTTGTCCTATACTGGGCCTTGATAGAGCCCTTTAGTTCATTGTCTGGCTGAAACAACACCTTTTATCTCCCTCACCCAAACAGAACCCCTCATAAACAGAAGGTTTAAAGGACGCTTTTAAGTATTTGTGTTACATTAAGCAGCTGATTACCTGGTAATGTGGCTGTTATATCCCACCAAACTACCAATCACAATCCAATTTGGTACCATGTTTTCTGGAGAGTCCATAAGCCCAAGTCTATTGGTTCCTACTGTAGGTGTAAATGTATGAAATTAACTTTCCTTTAAAAAAAAATAAATAAATAAAAATAAAATAAAATATAACAGCCAGCAACTCTGTTTTTTTTTTGTTTTTTTTGTTGTTTTTTGCGTCCATTACTAAAACAAGAGGAAATTATGCATTTTTTGGTGAGTATTTACAGTGGTAAATGAAGAGATATGTTGCTCTCATAAGGGGTGGATGGCTTTAAGACACAGCATTGGACACTGTTTATGTTTGTATGTTATTTTTCTATATTATGACCATCAGAAATTTGTTTCCTTTAACCTCCATTACTGTATGTTAGACTGAGTAAAGATATCTCATACACAGACAAACAATTAAAAGAGAATCTGTTTTAATAAGCCTATATAGCCCCCCATGTAGTTTACTATATCTTCACAGCTAGTTTAGGATTTCAAGGAGCACTTATGAGGTCAAAGTTTTCCTTTCTTATTTTATTTTTTATTTCTTATTTTTCTTAATTAAAATTAAGGTGTTTTTGGCAACAATAAAACCATTGTCACTCACCACCTGCCATACTGATAAGAATACATAAAATTCAAGTTGAAGTTTAAGTTTTGACACAATGGAGGAGATGCAAAGCAAATGGTAAGAATGTGACTTCCAGGGAGTGATCTAAAAATAGCAGGAGCACTGGAAGCTGTGCAAGGAGACATCCTTGAAGGGAAGATTGGCCAAATGTGAATCTGGTTTCTTTTTTTTAATGGGTGGCGTAGCAGGACTTTGTGATCACATGTGGGATTGAGTTCAAATAATTTATAAGAAAATGAAAAAAAGTGTGACTCACTGAGGGAAGAGAGAAGCCCAGGTATAAAACCTGGAGATCTGATACTGGTACTACGAAGCTGGATTTCATCTTATCCTGGTAACTTCAGGGTTAACTCTGGGTTTTCTGTACTACAAAGGTGGTTTACGTCTTACCGGGGTATATCACCATGGTAACTTATGCTGTGAACCTAACCTGCTCTGGAGCAGGTTAGGTTCACAGCATAAATTCCAGATTAGAGAGCAAAACAAAATCACTGCCTACTGACCAATCAGTTCTCAGAAGAATAGTGTCCCTATTCCTGGAAGATCCCTCTGACCTCTTTGTGCGGAAGGTAAGAGGGTCTAAAGTTTTTCAGTAGTGTTAAATGTTTATGTGTTTCCCTGATCAGTAATAAATATGGATTCTTAGACATAACTTTATTCCTTGATGTTTCATATCAGTGTTTATTATTCTACAATATGCAAAAATGGCATCCATGGGAGAGTTCCAAGGTAGAAATGACTGCTGACCAAAAAGAACACAAAGGCTCATCTCACATTTGCTAAAAAACATCTTGATGATCCCCAAGACTTTTGGGAAAATATTCTGTGGAATGATGAGACAAAAGTTGAACATTTTGGAAGGTAACATCTGGTGTAAAACTAACACAGCATTTCATAAATAGAACATCATACCAACAGTCAAACGTGGTGGTGGTGGTGAGTGTGATGATCTGGGGCTGTTTTGCTGCTTCAGGACCTGAATGACTTGCCGTAATTGATGGAAACATGAATTCTGCTCTCTACCAGAAAATCCTGAAGGAGAATGTCTGGCCATAAGTTCGTGCCCTGAAGCTCAAGCGCACTTGGGATATGCAGCAGGACAATGATCCAAAGCACACCAGCAAGTCCACCTCTGAGTGGTTCAAAAGAAATAAAATGAAGGTTTTGGAGTGGCCTAGTCAAAGTGAAGGGCCAGACTAAATGTGATTCACAAGACCCTTATGGAGATAAAAACTATGTACCATGGTACCTTGTCCGGATTGGGGTTGCCCGTCCTGGAGCCAAGCCCAGGGGAGGGGGATCATCGGCCAGCATCTGGTGGTTGGGCTTTAGCCCATAGGGCCCAGCTGGGCTCAGCCTGAATGAGCCACTCCTCCTGTGGACCCACCCTGCACGAGGGGGCGTAGGGGTCCGTGACATCGAGTCTGAATGGACCATGTTCCACACCTCCATTGCTGAGGCGGCTGTACAGAGCTGTGGTTGTTACTTATTGTGGCGGTAATCCCCAAACGAGATGGTGGACACTGGAGGTGAAGGGAGTTGTCAAGCTGAAAAAGGAGTCCTATCAAGCATGGTTAGCTTGTGGGACTCCTTGAGGAGTTTGAGGAGACCATGGAACAAGACTTTTGGTCGACCTCGAAGAGATTCTAGCAAACCACCAGACGACTAGTCGGGCAGTGGAAGAAATACTTCAAGGATCTCCTCAATCCCACCGATGTGCCTTCTGTAGTGGATGCAGAGTTTGGTGACGAAGGTGATGAATCACCCATCAGTGGGGGTGAGGTCACTGAGGTAGTTAATCAGCTCCTTAGTGGCAGAGCTCCTGTAGTGGATGAGCTTTCTTAAAGCTCTGGATGTTGTGTGGAGTGCCCACTCCGGGTCGGGAACAAGTTACTGCCCCAAGTGGAGGAGTTTAAGTATCCTCGGGGTCTTGTTCACGAGTGAGAGGAGAGTGGAGTGGGAAATTGACAGACAGATTAGTACGGCGTCAGCAGTGATGTGTACTGGTCCGTTGTGGTGCCGAAAGAGCTGAGCGTGAAAGTGAAGCTGTTGATTTACCGGTCGATCTGCGTTCCTACCTTCAGCTATGGTCTCGAGCTCTGGGTACTGACCGAAAGAATGAGATTGTAGATACAAGTGGTGGAAATGAACTTCCTCCGAAGGGTGGCTGGGCTCAGCCTTAGAGATAGAGTGAGGGGCTCAGAGTAGAGCTGCTACTCTTCCACTTTGAAAGGAGCCAATTGAGGTGGTTCGAGCCTCTGACCAGGATGCCTCCTGGGCACCTCCTAGGTGAGGTGTTCTGAGCATGTCTCACCACGAGGAGGCCCTAGATGGATGGATGGATGAATAGTCAAAGTCTGGACTTAAATCTGATTGAGATGCTTTGGCATGACCTTAAATGGCTCATGCTCAAAAACCCTCCAATCCTCCGTTATCGCAAATGCTTGATTGTAGTTCTCTCAGATTGTTAAACACCACAGAGGCTGCAACTGGGAGAATAAAAACTAAAACTATCCTTTAAACATTAGTTTAATTAAATATTTGATTATAATCCATCAGATTGCGTGTGGCGCACATATATGAAACAGACTGGCTCGCAATCGGTCACATGGGAGGCTGACCGGCTGGTCACTGGTCTGGGCCGAAAAGGAAATTGGCAGATTCTGGTCCCTGGCGGATCAATAAGTGTATCTCTGCTTTAAATCAGTTATATTTAAACAGTTATATATATCAGCTGACAGAGGGACAGTTCACCCCCAAATCATTTTTCGTCTGGGCTGTAGTGCTATTTACAGTTGTGGTCAGAAGTTTACATACACTCATCATGGGCATGACTGTTTGGGGCCTTTAATGTTTTCCTTGAATTGTTCTTTTTTCAGGGTGGAATGATCTTTAATTTCAACAGGGTAGAGGTCTGGGCTTTAGGAAGGCAATTAAAGAAGCTTAATCAGAATCAGAATCAGAATCAGAATAATTTTTATTGCCAAGTTTGTACACAAACGAGGAATTTGTCTTGGTGTCATGGTGCAGTGGTACAGAAGTGGAATATATGGAATTTACAATATACAATATATACATATATATATATAAATATAAATATAAATACACAATATATACTAACTGCCTACAGATATTAAAGAAATTAGGACATTTGTAAAGGTTATGGACAGGAAGGGGGGAGAAGTGCAAAATGTAAAATGTGAAAACTGAATCAGTGATTCTCGACAAAGCCCACCTAATGGCAGCCCCCAGTGTTGTTCCAACCTTGAATCTTCTGGCTGCATGAAAAGCAGCTACAATCCTCCGTCCCATCCAGTAAAAAGAGGGTGCACAGTTGCAATAAATCTGAAACCTTCATACAACCTCCGCAGAACAAAGATCAGAGCCAAAACTGAAGCAGATTGTTGCTTCCAACATTGCTGTTTGTCTTGTTTGTTTCCTGTGTTTGTGTAGAAGTAAGTTTGTTATACACACTGACTGCAGCGTGCTTAACACTTTCAAAGTGTTCATGTTGGCAAACAGATAAACTTCAGCAGAGGTTTCGGTGTTCCAGCAGGGTGAGCTCTGTCTTTAATGAATTAGCTTCCCAGTTGGTCTGTCGTGTTCAAACTGCGTTTGTTGGATCGTTAATACCAGGTGAATACAAGGTAAGAACAAAGGTAAAAACAAAGTAAAAACAAAGGTTAAAAACAAGGTAAGAACAAAGGTAAAAACAAAGGTAAAAACAAAGGTAAAAACAAAGGTAAGAACAAAGGTAAAAACAAGGTAAGAACAAAGGTAAGAACAAAGGTAAAAACAAGGTAAGAACAAAGGTAAAAACAAAGGTAAAAACAAAGGTAAAAACAAGGTAAGAACAAAGGTAAAAACAAGGTAAGAACAAAAGTAAGAACAAAGGTAAAAACAAGGTAAGAACAAAGGTAAAAACAAAGGTAAGAACAAAGGTAAGAACAAAGGTTAAAACAAGGTAAAAACAAGGTAAGAACAAAGGTAAAAACAAAGGTAAAAACAAAGGTAAAAACAAAGGTAAAAACAAGGTAAAAACAAAGGTAAAAACAAAGGTAAAAACAAAGGTAAAAACAAGGTAAAAACAAAGGTAAAAACAAGGTAAAAACAAAGGTAAAAACAAGGTAAAAACAAAGGTAAAAACAAGGTAAGAACAAAGGTGAATACAAGGTAAAAACAAAGGTAAAAACAAGGTAAAAACAAAGGTAAAAACAAGGTAAGAACAAAGGTAAAAACAAGGTAAGAACAAAGGTAAAAACAAGGTAAAAACAAAGGTAAAAACAAGGTAAAAACAAAGGTAAAAACAAGGTAAGAACAAAGGTAAAAACAAGGTAAAAACAAAGGTAAAAACAAGGTAAAAACAAAGGTAAAAACAAGGTAAGAACAAAGGTAAAAACAAGGTAAAAACAAAGGTAAAAACAAAGGTAAAAACAAGGTAAGAACAAAGGTAAAAACAAGGTAAGAACAAAGGTGAATACAAGGTAAAAACAAAGGTAAAAACAAGGTAAGAACAAAGGTAAATACAAGGTAAAAACAAAGGTAAAAACAAAGGTAAAAACAAGGTAAAAACAAAGGTAAAAACAAGGTAAGAACAAAGGTGAATACAAGGTAAAAACAAAGGTAAAAACAAAGGTAAAAACAAGGTAAGAACAAAGGTAAAAACAAGGTAAGAACAAAGGTAAATACAAGGTAAAAACAAAGGTAAAAACAAGGTAAGAACAAAGGTAAAAACAAGGTAAAAACAAAGGTAAGAACAAAGGTAAAAACAAGGTAAGAACAAAGGTAAAAACAAGGTAAGAACAAAGGTAAAAACAAAGGTAAAAACAAAGGTAAAAACAAGGTAAAAACAAAGGTAAAAACAAGGTAAAAACAAAGGTAAAAACAAGGTAAAAACAAAGGTAAAAACAAGGTAAAAACAAAGGTAAAAACAAGGTAAGAACAAAGGTAAAAACAAAGGTAAAAACAAGGTAAAAACAGAAGTAAAAAACAAGGTAAGAACAAAGGTAAAAACAAGGTAAGAATAAAGGTGAATACAAGGTAAAAACAAAGGTAAAAACAAGGTAAGAACAAAGGTGAATACAAGGTAAAAACAAGGTAAGAACAAAGGTAAAAACAAGGTAAGAACAAAGGTAAAAACAAAGGTAAAAACAAAGGTAAAAACAAGGTAAGAACAAAGGTAAAAACAAGGTAAGAACAAAGGTAAAAACAAGGTAAGAACAAAGGTAAAAACAAAGGTAAAAACAAGGTAAAAACAAAGGTAAAAACAAGGTAAAAAGAAAGGTAAAAAGGTAAGAACACAGGTAAAAACAAAGGTAAAAACAAGGTAAAAACAGAAGTAAAAAACAAGGTAAGAACAAAGGTAAAAACAAGGTAAAAACAAGGTAAAAACAAAGGTAAAAACAGAAGTAAAAAACAAGGTAAGAACAAAGGTGAATTCAAGGTAAAAACAAAGGTAAAAACAGAAGTAAAAAACAAGGTAAGAACAAAGGTAAAAACAAGGTAAAAACAAAGGTAAAAACAAGGTAAGAACAAAGGTAAAAACAAGGTAAAAACAAGGTAAGAACAAAGGTAAAAACAAAGGTAAAAACAAGGTAAGAACAAAGGTGAATACAAGGTAAAAACAAAGGTAAAAACAAAGGTAAAAACAAGGTAAGAACAAAGGTGAATACAAGGTAAAAACAAAGGTAAAAACAAGGTAAGAACAAAGGTAAAAACAAGGTAAAAACAAAGGTAAAAACAAAGTAAAAACAAAGGTAAAAACAAAGGTAAAAACAAAGGTAAAAACAAGGTAAAAACAAGGTAAGAACAAAGGTGAATACAAGATAAGAACAAAGGTAAAAACAAGGTAAAAACAAGGTAAGAACAAAGGTAAAAACAAGGTAAAAACAAAGGTGAATACAAGGTAAAAACAAAGGTAAAAACAAGGTAAAAACAAGGTAAGAACAAAGGTAAGAACAAAGGTAAAAACAAGGTAAGAACAAAGGTAAAAACAAGGTAAGAACAAAGGTAAAAACAAGGTAAGAACAAAGGTAAAAACAAGGTAAGAACAAAGGTGAATACAAGGTAAGAACAAAGGTAAGAACAAAGGTAAAAACAAGGTAAGAACAAAGGTAAGAAGAAAGGTAAAAACAAGGTAAAAACAAGGTAAGAACAAAGGTAAAAACAAAGGTAAAAACAAGGTAAGAACAAAGGTAAAAACAAGGTAAAAACAAGGTAAGAACAAAGGTAAAAACAAGGTAAAAACAAGGTAAGAACAAAGGTGAATACAAGGTAAAAACAAGGTAAGAACAAATGTAAAAACAAGGTAAGAACAAAGGTAAAAACAAGGTAAGAACAAAAGTAAAAACAAAGGTAAAAACAAGGTAAAAACAAAGGTAAAAACAAGGTAAAAAGAAAGGTAAAAAGGTAAGAACACAGGTAAAAACAAAGGTAAAAACAAGGTAAAAACAGAAGTAAAAAACAAGGTAAGAACAAAGGTAAAAACAAGGTAAAAACAAAGGTAAAAACAAGGTAAGAATAAAGGTGAATACAAGGTAAAAACAAAGGTAAAAACAAGGTAAAAACAAAGGTAAAAACAAGGTAAAAACAAAGGTGAATACAAGGTAAAAACAAAGGTAAAAACAAGCTAAAAACAAGGTAAGAACAAAGGTAAAAACAAAGGTAAAAACAAGGTAAGAACAAAGGTGAATTCAAGGTAAAAACAAAGGTAAAAACAAAGGTAAAAACAAGGTAAGAACAAAGGTGAATTCAAGGTAAAAACAAAGGTAAAAACAGAAGTAAAAAACAAGGTAAGAACAAAGGTAAAAACAAGGTAAGAATAAAGGTGAATACAAGGTAAAAACAAAGGTAAAAACAAAGGTAAGAACAAAGGTAAAAACAAAGGTAAAAACAAGCTAAAAACAAGGTAAGAACAAAGGTAAAAACAAAGGTAAAAACAAGGTAAGAACAAAGGTAAAAACAAGGTAAGAACAAAAGTAAGAACAAAGGTAAAAACAAGGTAAGAACAAAAGTAAGAACAAAGGTAAAAACAAGGTAAGAACAAAGGTAAAAACAAGGTAAGAACAAAGGTAAAAACAAGGTAAGAACAAGGTAAGAACAAAGGTAAAAACAAGGTAAAAACAAAGGTAAAAACAAGGTAAGAACAAAGGTAAAAACAAGGTAAGAACAAAAGTAAGAACAAAGGTAAAAACAAGGTAAGAACAAAGGTAAGAAGAAAGGTAAAAACAAAGGTAAAAACAAGGTAAGAACAAAGGTAAAAACAAAGGTAAAAACAAGGTAAGAACAAAGGTAAAAACAAGGTAAAAACAAAGGTAAAAACAAGGTAAAAACAAAGTAAAAAACAAGGTAAGAACAAAGGTAAAAACAAGGTAAAAACAAAGGTAAAAACAAGGTAAGAACAAAGGTAAAAACAAAGGTAAAAACAAAGGTAAGAACAAAGGTTAAAACAAGGTAAAAACAAGGTAAGAACAAAGGTAAAAACAAGGTAAAAACAAGGTAAGAACAAAGGTAAAAACAAAGGTAAAAACAAGGTAAGAACAAAGGTAAAAACAAGGTAAGAACAAAAGTAAAAACAAAGGTAAAAACAAGGTAAGAACAAAGGTAAAAACAAGGTAAAAACAAGGTAAGAACAAAGGTAAAAACAAAGGTAAAAACAAGGTAAGAACAAAGGTAAAAACAAAGTAAAAACAAAGGTAAAAACAAGGTAAGATCAAAGGTAAAAACAAGGTAAGAACAAAGGTAAAAACAAAGGTGAATACAAGGTAAAAACAAAGGTAAAAACAAAGGTAAAAACAAAGGTAAAAACAAGGTAAAAACAAGGTAAGAACAAAGGTAAAAACAAAGGTAAAAACAAGGTAAGAACAAAGGTAAAAACAAGGTAAGAACAAGGTAAAAAGAAAGGTAAAAAGGTAAGAACACAGGTAAAAACAAAGGTAAAAACAAAGTAAAAACAAAGGTTAAAAACAAGGTAAAAACAAAGGTAAAAACAAGGTAAGAATAAAGGTGAATACAAGGTAAAAACAAAGGTAAAAACAAGGTAAAAACAAAGGTAAAAGCAAAGGTAAGAACAAAGGTAAAAACAAGGTAAGAACAAAGGTAAGAACAAGGTAAGAACAAAGGTGAATACAAGGTAAAAACAAAGGTAAAAACAAGGTAAAAACAAAGGTAAAAAGGTAAGAACAAAGGTAAGAACAAAGGTAAAAACAAGGTAAGAACAAAGGTAAAAACAATGTAAGAACAAGGTAAGAACAAAGTTAAAAACAAGGTAAGAACAAAGGTAAAAACAAGGTAAGAATAAAGGTGAATACAAGGTAAAAACAAAGGTAAAAACAAGGTAAGAACAAAGGTAAAAACAAGGTAAAAACAAAGGTGAATACAAGGTAAAAACAAAGGTAAAAACAGAAGTAAAAAACAAGGTAAGAACAAAGGTGAATTCAAGGTAAAAACAAAGGTAAAAACAGAAGTAAAAAAAAGGTAAGAACAAGGTAAGAACAAAGGTGAATACAAGGTAAGAAGAAAGGTAAAAACAAGGTAAGAACAAAGGTGAATACAAGGTAAGAACAAGGTAAGAACAAATGTAAAAACAAGGTAAGAACAAAGGTAAAAACAAGGTAAGAACAAAGGTAAAAACAAAGGTAAGAACAAAGGTAAGAACAAAGGTTAAAACAAGGTAAAAACAAGGTAAGAACAAAGGTAAAAACAAAGGTAAAAACAAGGTAAGAATAAAGGTGAATACAAGGTAAAAACAAAGGTAAAAACAAGGTAAGAACAAAGGTAAAAACAAGGTAAAAACAAAGGTGAATACAAGGTAAAAACAAAGGTAAAAACAAGCTAAAAACAAGGTAAGAACAAAGGTGAATACAAGGTAAAAACAAAGGTGAATACAAGATAAGAACAAAGGTAAAAACAAGGTAAAAACAAGGTAAGAACAAAGGTAAAAACAAGGTAAGAACAAAGGTGAATACAAGGTAAAAACAAAGGTAAAAACAAGGTAAGAACAAAGGTGAATACAAGATAAGAACAAAGGTAAAAACAAGGTAAAAACAAGGTAAGAACAAAGGTAAAAACAAAGGTAAAAACAAGGTAAGAATAAAGGTGAATACAAGGTAAGAACAAAGGTAAAAACAAAGGTAAAAACAAGGTAAAAACAAAGGTAAAAACAAGGTAAGAACAAAGGTGAATACAAGGTAAAAACAAGGTAAGAACAAAGGTAAAAACAAGGTAAGAATAAAGGTGAATACAAGGTAAAAACAAGGTAAG